>JAOQIF010000923.1:0-34218 GCA_026260285.1 Colletotrichum sansevieriae | reverse complement strand
AGCCGAGCCGAGCCGAGCCCTAAAAAGGGGCTCCGCACGCATAAGTAGCTAGAAGGGCTAACTTATCTTCTATAATATAACTACCCCCTATATTACTACTGCTCTTTCCTTCCCCAGCCCGGCCTTTTATAGGCTATAACCCTTATAATTAGATAAGTTCTACCTAATCACATAGGCAGCTAGCTCCGGAATAAGCAGCAGTATGAGATCGGGCCGCTAAGGCGTCGCTAGCGCCTCCGCCTCTACGCCTAATAAGCTAAGTGAAAATTTTGCTTCCGAAACCCCTCCGGCTACTACGGGCCCCGACGCGGCCCTCATCGCTGAACTTATCGCGACCATTCGGCGCTAAGCTGACTAGAACGACGCGCTTATTTAGGCCCTATCCGCACGCCCTATGCTAGTCCCTGAGACCGAGACCTAAGCCTGCGAATACGAACGCCCTCCGGCGTATACTTATAGAACCCTCGCTAAAGATAGTATGCTAGCCTAAACCTGCGATTAGCTAATAGCTATAAAAGATAGTAATAACCTCTGCCCCGGAGCCTCTAAGCTATAGAAGATTTAGTAGGTACTTATAAGGGTAACTGCTAGGTTATAGATATAATAGCGCTATTATTATACTAGCCTTACTAATCCGATATAGGCTAACTTCTCTGTATTTATCCGCTAAGAGTATATCGACCCTGGACTATAGGAGCGCTAGCTATATAGCCTCCTTAATAACCTTTAGTAGGAACCTAGCTAATAGCTTCTCTAGTTCTTCGCTAAGTAGTTAGCGATCTACTAAGCCCTTAGAACCCCGGACTTCGAAGAGTCCCGGGCCTAAGCCCTTACTTTTTACTTCTAGCTTTTACCCTAGCTTTAGCAGAGCCTCGAACGCTAGAAATTCAATATATAGCAGCTACGTGCTATAGCTACTACTATAGAGCAGCTATAGGATATATACCCGGAGCGGTTCGCAGAGCCTATAGCGCTACTAGCGCGAGCAGCTACTAACGAGCCCGCCCCGAAGAGGGCTTATTTTAACTATAGTAGCCCCGATACCCCGGGTAGCGCGTGCTAAAAGTATAGCAGGACTAACTACTACGAAGCTAACTACTAGGCTAACTTATAGTATAAAGAGTGCTATAAGAAGGGCTACCCTACCGATTAGTACCGTTTCTATGAACCGGTCGCCGGGCTCTCAGCGGACCCGGGCGGCTCCTGCGTAAGTATTAAAGCTATTATAGCAGCCCCTAGGAGAGGTATACGGATCGCAGAGGATAGCGTTTTCAAGCCGTATATATCAGAGGATAAGTAAACTACCGCTAAGTCCTTAGGGATTAGTAGGCAAAGCCTGCTAGCCGCAGGGAAAAGCCCGAAGCCGGGTAGAAGCTATAGTAACTAGGTAAAAGACCCGAAGGCCTGGAAAAGACCGTACTATAGAGGGTTCGAATCCCTACGTAGGCGTATAAAGCCTGCTAGCTATAGGGAAAAGCCCGAAGCCGGGCGGAAGCCGCAGTAACTAGGTAAAAGACCCGAAGGCCTGGAGACCGCACTATAGAGGGTTCGAATCCCCGCGTAGGTATAATAAGCCCGCTAGCTATAGGGAAAAGCCCGAAGCCGGGTAGAAGCTGCAGTAACTAGGTGAAAGACCCGAAGGCCCGGATATAACTAATTATATATGCTATAGAGGGTTCGAATCCCCGCGCAGGTATATGAAGATAACAGACCGCTAAGTACCCGGGGGGGCCTCTAGCGAAGCCGCGGTAACTAGGTGAAAGACCCGAAGGCCCGGACCCGAGAGATATAAAACAGACTAATTAGAAGCGCTATAGAGGGTTCGAATCCCCGCGCAGGTAGGAGTTTTAGGGATTATTAGACTTAGAGACTAAGCCCTCTAGAGGGGGGGTAATTATAAGGGATTAGGATTATAGCGCCGAGCTGGCGCCGAACTAGCGCCGGGCCTCCGCTGAGGTGTAACTGCATTAGTTAGCCGAGCCGAGCTAAGCCCTAAAAAGGGGCTCTATACGTATAAGTAGCTAGAAGGGCTAACTTGTCTTCTATAATATAACTACCCCCTATGTTACTACTGCTCTTTCCTTCCCCGGCCCGGCCTTTTGTAGGCTATAACCCTCACAAGACCTCGAAGTTATTAAGAATATCTATAGTAAGATATATACTAATAGCAAGATAGCATAGGGTGATAGGCTAATCCCAGTTGTCTACCCGCTCTTCGTTATATAGCAAGTAGTTAATAGTATTAAAAAAGGCAGGGTTATTATTAACCTCCGCCCTCTCAACCGAATCACTATTCTAGATATATACCCGCTTCCTAACTAAGATAATATAATAGATACCCTTAGAGGGAAGAAATATATAACGATATTTAACGCTATTAGGTTCTTCTACTAACTACTAATCTACTTAAGATATTATAATAAGATAGTAGTAATAAATCCCCGTAGTATCGAGGTTTCTAATATTATCTTCATAGGATTTAAGAACTCGCTAGCCTACGCCTAGCGTTTTATAGATCGCCTCCTGCATAACTATAGGCACTTTGCTCGAGTATATATCGATAATATTATTATCTTTAGCGATAATAACGAGGATTATCTCTAGCATATCGATATTATCCTCAAAGTCTTTGAGAATAACTACCTTTATATTAGACCTAAGAAGTCCTTTGCAGGGTTTCCTAAAGTAAGACTCCTTAGCTATATTATAAATACTAATAGTATTAAACGAATAGAGGATAGGATTATAGCTTTTAAGAACCTCTACTTCCTGAAAACTCTCTATAATATCGAGAGATACCTCGGAATAGCTAGATAGTTATAATGCGATATACCCTAGTATAATATTATTATAACGCTACTATAGGATAGAAAGACCCGTCTTACTATAAAACTCTATAATAAAAATATACTTCCTAATAGTCTATTAAAAGCAGTTCGAATAAAGAGGGTCTAAAAGGTATCTTTTAAGCTAATACTAAGCGAGCAAGAGGTATAGAACGCCCTCTAAGAGAATCTCTATAACTAGGTTATAAGATACTACTATAACCTAAATAAGCCTATATTTTTCAAGGTTAATGCCTGCAAAGGCGGTTTTAAGCTTATAATATTCTAACTAGGCATCCTATAGAATGGTACTAATATATCTAGCAAAGATATTATATAAATCTATATCTAACTAGTGCTTTTTCTATCTAAGGTTATATTACCCTTAGAAAAGCGATACTTCGCTATAGAGGTAGAGGTAGTAGTAGTAGTATAGGCTATAAAAAAGCTCTATAAGCTCGTGCAATCTAATAAGCACCCTATATAAATTCTCATAGATTACGTAGCTATAAAGGGAATTCTTATATATACCTCGCTACGGACTATAGACCTTAATAAGGCTAACCTATAGCTTGCGAGCGCTATGAATTACTTATTATAATTTAACCTTAATATTACCTATATACTAGGGAAGCTTAATATTATCCCTAATACCCTCTCGCGCCTGCTATTGCTCATAGCCTCAGGCCGAGCTAATAGGTTTGAGGATAGCGACGTTCTCGTAGAAATAACCTATAGCAATAACGACGATAATAATATAGGATTTATAAGTATAGTTAACTAGTTAGCTGAGAAGTCCTAAGCCTACGGAGCAACAGGGGAAATAACTATAAGCATTTCAGAGGACTTTATCGCTAAGATTATAGATAATTATACTAACGATATAAGGTATAGTAAAATTCTCAAATAACTCCGATCCTAGCAGAAGGAACTAGGCAAATAGTAGTTATTATTAATACTACTACTAAGGAAAATAGCGCTAGAGCTACTAGGAGGGCCCTAAAACGCCGTCGAATAACTCCTTAGAGTCTATTACTAGAAGGGCTTATCCTTTATATAGCTACTAATAGCACCTAGAGACTCTATATCCCGCGTAAGTTAGTACCTGCGATTCTCCGCCTTAGCTATAACGAAAAACACTACTTTAGCGCGGACTATATAATAGTAGAAATATCAACTTATTAGTTTCGCAATAAGAAGTTGCTCATAAGATAATATATCGCTTACTATAACTAGTATAAAGAGAACTAAATCAACTGCTAAAAGCTACTAGGATAGCTATAACCTATCCCCGTCGTAGATATCCCTTATAATACTATTACTATTAACTTCGTTACTAATATACCTAAGGTGCTATCCCATAGAAGTCCTTATACCCTGCTAGGTTTCCTAGAGTTAGATATATTAGTAATAGTAATATATAAATTCTTAAAGAAGATAATCCTCCTTATAGGATATTCAACTAATAGAGCAAAAGAATAAGTAATAGTCCTACTCTACGTATTTTTCCTCTTAGACTAGGGAATTCCATATTATATTATTAGTAACCGGGATCCTAAGTTTATCTCTGTAGTATAGTATATAATATTTAACGCCCTTTATATTAAGCTCCTCCTCTTAATAGCATACTACCCCTAGATAGATAAGCAGAGCGAAAGAATAAACTAGACTGCTAAAATCGCGATATAGTTCTATATATCTAAATCCCCTAATATACTATAGACCGATATACTACCTGCCCTATAGCATAATCTCAATAACTCCTTATTTATTATAATTAGATAATCGCTAAACGAGGTTATACTCGGATTTAAGCTACGAAGTATCCTTAATATAGTTATATAAACGAGCGCCCCGACTAAGAGCCTTACTATCCTTAGGGAGATATATTAGAAGGAGGTACTACTACTTATTAATATAGCAAATGCCTCATATAAAGAGCGATATAATAACTACTACTCTTACGTGACTTTTAACGAAGGGGATAAAGTCTAGATATAACTTAGTAAAGGATTCTACTTACTAGAATAATATAATAGTAAATAGACCTCTAGATAGATAGGACCCTTCTGAATTAAGCATATTATTAGTCCTCTCGCCTATGAGGTAGATATTCCTAAGTATTAGCGGGTTTACCTAATCCTCTCTATAGCCTAGCTATATAAGCTAGCCTAGGGAGAAGACCTGTTTAACTACGAGACTTAGCTACTAAAGCCTATTAAGGTTAATAGTAGTAAGGAGTAGAAACTTAACTATATTATTAAACGAAGAGTCTTATAGAGGAGTTATAAACCTATTATTAAATACCTCGTCTAGTAGAAAGGCTTTATAGCAAAAGATGATACCTAGGAATAAAGAGACTCCCTATTACCTAATATAAGCGATCTTATTAATAAGTATAACGCTAAATTCCCCCTTAACTAGAATAATAAAAGAGCTATAAGAATGTGCGCACCTTATATATAACTAAATAGTTTTCCTATCCTTTCAATAGGATAAATATATCTATCCTAAATTAATATTAGGACCGTAAGTTTTCCCTTTATTATTGCTATTTTTGCTATTAACTACTCTTCCCTTGATCTCTCCGTCTTATATTAAAATAAATAAGAAGGAGCAGAAGGTGCTAACTTTTATATACCTTCCTTACTAACCCCTATTATAAAAAATTGTTTTATACCTTCTTTTCTATTTACTATACCCTTTATTTATTTACTTCTCTCCTATATATTAAGTATTACCCGATAGACCTCCTATAATAAGTAATAATATTATCCCAATTTGCTAAATATAGCCTCCTAAACGCTAGCCTAATTAATATTATTATAATAATAGCTTCTAAAGGCAAGGAAGTTACTAATAACTACGAGGTCCTATCCTCTCACCTATCTAACGATAGCAGCAGCTAAGATGAGGATGCTAACCCCTAGAATAACGAAGTGCTTAACCCTATCTCCCCGCGCTAAGGTAGTAATAACTAAGGTAGTAATAACTAAGTTAGTAACTATAGTATTAACCTCAATACTCTAGTTAAGACTTATAAGTCTACTACTAAGAAGAAGAAGTCCTATAAGGACTATAAGAAGGGCAAATAGGCAGCTAAGAAGAACTTCTTCGCTATAGATGCTAAGACCTAATGCGAGGAGGTTATTAATAATAATACTAATAATATTTAGAATAATAATACCTAGGCTACTAAGCTAGTCCGCGTTATTACTAGCACTACTACTAATATCGAGGAGCCCGCCCTAGCTAAAACTATAGCTACTACCCCTCGTAAGACTCCTAAGAAGGGCTGCCCTAGCCCTATAGCCTAGCGCTAGTAGATCGATAAAGCGAAAGCTCGTATTAATAATACTTTTCTATATTACCCCGATATAATCCTTATCGAGGAGATCGAGAAAATCCTCAATAATATCGAGCCTTTTAAGAACATATCTTCTAACCTCTATATTAGATATATCTAGGATACCCTTAAGTAAGTATATAATACGTATATTAATAATAATACTTATAGCAAGCTTCTCCCTAGTTATACCTAGGTCCTCGCTATATACTTTTATAACGCCTATAGTTATACTAATAGAATTATTACTAGTAACCTCATTATAATAAACTATATCAACCTCCTTTCTATCGCCCCGCTCGTTAATATTAGTAATATTACTACTATAGACCTATTAGCCCATAAGGATGCTAAAAACGCAAAGGACCTCGCTAATAAGGCTGAGGGTAATATTAATACTATTATTAATAGCATCTAATAGGAAATCCTTCCTCGCTTCGATACTATAGAGGCTAATATAGCTAACGTAGATATTATTAATATTAACGCTATTAGTAAGCATCTCGCTAAACTTAAGAACGATAGCGCGTCTAAGCAAGCAGTTGCTAATAAGATTTATATAGCTATCGATATAGTTAAGACTAAGGAGATCGTAAGCTTTTACGCTAAGATTGCAAACCTCTATACTATGATCGAGAGTCTCTAGCATACTAGCAATAAGCAACCCGCGCCTAGCAATATTAGTAATAATAATGCTACTAAGCGCTAATAGATATCTAAGTTCGATATACTCCTCTATAAGCGTAACGCCTAATTAATAATACTATAGTAATTTCTAGCGATTAAGATATGAAGAAGGAGAAAAGGGAATATTAAGTATATATATCCTAGATCGATAGAGATAGCAATCGGGATAATTGCTTTTTAAAAAGGGGGTATATATTACACGCCTTTTAGTAATATAGTTAGCTACTATATAGCATTCTATATAACTATAGTTAGGCTTAACGCCTATCCTTTAAGTAGGAGACTTCTAGTAGATAGCTTACAAGGCTCGGCTATTATAGAATATATCACGATATACCTATAATTGCCTATTGCACTATTTATTATTATTCACACTTATATTGCTCTTTTCCTTATTTTACTCGCAGTCTTAGCGACCCCTATTGTAGCCGCAGGCTAGTAGGAAGACTGTGACAGCTAGTTACTAGTTAGTAAGCTAAAATAATACTTTTTTAATACCCCTATTATTACCTAAGCTAGGTTATATAATATTATATAATATAATATAATAAACTAAGGGTTTACAATATATCTATATATATTATAGGAAATAGAGTAGGTATTACTTTATTAATATATCTTTAGAGTGCTATAACTCTATAAATATAAGAAATATAGTAAAATAAAGCATATATTTAAATCTAACTCTATATCACGCGTTGAATAGTATACCTTATAAGACTATACGACTAGGGTTAATATACCCTAAATATGTTAGAAAGTTAAGCTTAAGGTTTATACTTATAGTAAGGTAAAATAAGGTAAAACAAGGCGAAACAAGACGCAATATCTAAGCGTTCTTAGCTATATATATAATAAAGCGCTAGTATATATATAACTAGAACCACGCTAAGCTTTACTATCACTATATAATAGCGTATAGTTACTATTATATAGCGACTATTACCTATACATAGTACTAGTAGAATAGAATATAAGAGACTAAGACTTTTATACTAAAATAACTTATACCTATATTTATTACTATTTACTACCTTATTATTTCTACTTACTATTATCTTACTAAACCTCTTATTGCCCTTTTAGTATAGCTATAAGTATACTAAGGAGATAGTTATATCTAGTAATATAACTCTTTATTTTTTTTAAATTCTCTACTCCCTCGAGGCCTTTTACTCCCCCTAGGCTTTCTATTATAATTATTATATAATAGGAGGCTTAAAGAAGTATATATATAATATAAGCACGCTAGAGTAAGGATTTAGGCTTAGAGGACTCTATTACTATAAATTAGCTAGCTTTAACTATAGAGCTACTATTCCTAACTACTCGCCTTACTAAGGTATAACTTAATAAAGCTTACTACGTTATAGTCTTCTAGTACTAATTCCTAGGTAATAAGGTTATCTATACCCTTAGCTAGGCGTTTTCTATAATATAATAACTTTAGGAAGTATATATTAAGATACTAGCTAAACTTAATAATACCTAAAGTTCTGTCCTAATAATAGCTAGCTTAAGGATACTCTTAATATTAGTAAATAGATTATAGATATATACTCCCCTCCAGGAGATTATTAATAATATCGCTAAAGCGCTTGTTTACTACTACGAGTAACCTATCTTTGATAGCGCGTTTAGTAATATTAGCCCTAAGGAAGTCTAGATATATAATAATAAATAGACTATTTTTACTAGCGCGTAGCTATAAACTACGCCTCCTCTATTAATATAGCTATTATAAGAACTAGGAGCGCTAGTTAAGCTAGGGCTTTATATACTCTTTAGGGTATTATTAAAACCCCTAACTATAAGTTAGTAGCTTATAACGTTGTTATATCTTACTAACTCCTTATATTCCCCTCTAACTAATAATTATTATAATCCTATAAGGGATATTACTTATATAATAGCCCCCCTAGGCTTAGAAGTAGCAAGACCTAGTTCTACTCTACTAATCTACTAGCTATAAGGCAACCCTAATTATAGTTTACTATTATTAAGCGTTTACTAGTAGCTATAAGGATTTATAACTCCATAGTATAATAATAATACTACTACAAAAGCTCTCTAAGATATAGCAGACCTTCTAAGGAATATTATTAGCTTATTACTAGCATAGGGTTTCTCTACCCCCTACTAACTATACCTATAGTCTTATTACCTTAGGTTATATAGGACTATAGTATATTCTAGCTAGACACCCCTACTTTATAATATAATAAAGAGCCTACTTTTTATAACTGTAGAGTTATATATTATTATAAGGTAGACCTCTAGCTCTCCTAGCTTATTACCTTAGCTAAGTTTCCTTATAATTATATAGCTATTACCTCCTAATAAGAGACTTTTCTCTAGGGCTCTACCTTATCCTAATAGATATACCTCCTTACTAATACTAAGTAGTATTACTACTAGGCTTATAGTTTTCTTATACTATATAATATTATCTAGTAGAAGTTTATACTTATTATAGCTAAGGCCTAGGCTTAGCTCTAGGAGTATAGATTTACCCTAGACTAGATAAATAGGGATAATAATATTAAGCTCTATACCTAGGAGGTATTTAAGTATATAAGGGTACAGGGATTAATTACCACTTACTAATTACTTATAGTTTTTTACTAATCTCTTAACTTAGAACTCTAGCGCTTTCTCTATAAGCATAATATAATAGATACTATAGATATATACCTCTCCCTTGTAAATAAGAAATACTATATAATTTATTATACTAATACCTTATTCCCTTTAGGTATAATAACTTACCTCGCTTATCCCCTAGGGGACTAGGATAAATCTATATACTAGGGCTATTAATAACTATTCTAGGACTTATAATAATAGGATTAGTAACCTTCTTAGAATAGGGATTATAGAGGCTTCTACTTAGGATACCCTTATAACTATAGGGACGCTTCCCCTCGCTCTAACTATAAGCTTACTACTAACTACCCTAGCCTAGGCGAGTGTTATAATACTTATAAGCCCTAGAAATATCTATATCGCTTTACTTACTTATAAAGGATAATATAGTACTATAATAATAATTAGATATACTAGGTCTTTAAGAATACTAACCCTAAGACTATTATTTACTACCTAGTTAATAATAGCTATAAGCTTATTAATATCTATAAATAACCTTACTTATTAGATAACTTCTAGCTGTAGGTAAGGTAGACGAGTACTAATAACCCTAGCCTACTAGCGCCCCCCGACTTAGCTATACTGACTAGTAACTAACCTACCTAGGATAACCTTATCTAGGAACCTCGGGACGCCCTAGACCCTAATAAGGCACGAAGCCCCCTTTTTATAAGGCTTATAACTACTACTACTATAGCTATTCCTAATAGTAGTGCTAACTTTACCCTTAAATCAGGCTAGGTTATTAACGCCTCCCCTAAGCTATATAAGAGCACTCGCCTCCGCTAGTAGACTTATCTATACCTCTATATATCTATAGATATTAATAGACTAATAGAGGAAGTTTATATTGATATAGGTACTTCTATCGCTCTTATTAACTAATAGTAGATAAACCGCTTTATTAGTAAAATCTACTTATATCCTATTAATATATACTATATAGAAGCTATTAATTCCTTATTTAAATTTACTAAGGAGGCTACTTTTGTCTTCTACCTCCTAGGTATACTTAGTAGAACCCCTATCTAGGCTTATACTTTTATTACTACTAGAGCTATATACTCCCTTAGTGCGAATCTACTCCTTAGTATACCCTTCTATAAGGACTATAGCTTACTTTTTAACTTTAATAAGGGAGTAGTAAAGTTCTACTCTATATATAATATAACTACTAATATTACTTATAAGCGCGTATTACCTACTATTAGAGTAGCTAACCTCGCCTAGCTAATCGTTATCCCTCCCTATAACTCCGTTTCTACTATAATCCGCTATATTAACCCTCTAGTTTCCCCTACCTCTAGTAATTATAACTAAGTATAGTATTTCTATTTATAGACTCTATTTACTATTAATAGTATTATTACTAACAAGACGCTATAGCTAGTTCTATTATAGAACTCCTCTCCTATACTGCTATTAATCCCTAAGGGGATATAAATAGGTATTATTACTCCCTATAATAAGATAGAGAGCGCTAATTTTATAAACTAGGCTAATATGAACGCTCTCTTTACTAGCTACTCTAAGGCCCTCTTTATTATAGCTAAGGATAAATACTATATAGCGATATCTTATTACCTCTTAGTAATAGAAGAGAACTCTATAGAGGTTCCCTCTTATAATATCTCCTGACTATCTAATATACCTATTATAATATCTACTACTAGTATTAAGATCTACAATACTAATCCTACCTTCGCTATCCGCTTAAAAGCGACTTTTAACTATTATAATATATTTTAGAACTATAGTATTATCCTAATACTAAATAAGAAGTGTATATATATCGATCTTATTAATAAGTAGTAATACTAAGCTAAAGCCTCCTATCCCTTTCCCCTAGGGACTAAAGATACTAAGCTTACTTATAGTAAGTTATATAGCCTTTATACTAAGGGTAAGATATCCTTTATGAGAAGATTAGTCCTAATTATATACCTCTTATTTATTATTTAGCGTAATATCTAGGGATTTAGAAAGGGCTACCTCGTTATTAACCTTTACCCCCTAAATAAAGTTACTCTCCCTATATATACTCCCTGCTAGACTAGGATAATATCCTTAACTACCTCTAAGGAAAGGAACAGGTAATAATACTTAATACTACTAGCTTCTTTTACTAGCTACTTATATATTCTAAGTATTATAATTATATAGCTATTATTTTACTCTATAATATTAAGGTTTCTAATATTATCCGAATAGGGCTTAGAAACTCCCTAGTTTATATATAATACTTTATAGATAACCTATTTTATAACTACTATAATATTATCTAGGCGTATATTAATAATATAGTAATTCTTAGTAATACTACTAAAGATTATCTCTAATATATTAAGATAGTCCTCTAGCTTCTTTAAGCTAGCTACCTTTATAATTCTACTAAGAAGTTATTTACTAGCTTTACCTCTATTCAGCTTCTTAGCTATATTATAAATACTACTAGTACCTCGCAGACTAATAACTATATTAAGGCTTTTAAGTAGCTTACCTTTCTAGGTAACCTCTATAGCCTTAAGAGATATCTTAGTATAATAGGTTAGCTCTATTATAATATATTATAATTTAATATTATTAAAATACCACTTAATTACTATAAAGTAGTACTCTCTACCCTTCTCTATAGTAAAGATAAGCTGTTATAGGGTATAGCTAAGTAGATTTAGGCTTATTACTTTTCTAAGGTTACCTTTAAGCTTATGGAGGAGGAACTTAAGTTATAGAACGCCTTATAGGAGAAACTTTAATACTAGGTAGCTAGGTATTATTATAACCCTACTAAGAAGCTCTTTATTAAGCTAGATATATATAAAAGCAGATTTAGAGTAATAGTCTTCTAGCTAGAGAATAAGCTTAATAATAATAAGATTAACCTTACTACTCTCTATATAATTAATATACACCTTATTCTATTCCTCTTCTAGGTTACTATACCTACTAAGTAGTAATTCTAAGCTATTAAAGCGGAAATAGCTACTATTATATAAGCTATCTAGAAGCTCTATAAGCTTATCTAGTCTAACTACTAACTTATTAATATTCTTACTAACTATGCTACTATATATAATATCCTTATATATACCTCCCTGTATATACTTAACCTTATAAAGATAAACTTCAAGCTTACTAATATAGCTAACTACCTTTCTTAGTTCTACCACTAGGTTACCTATATACTAGGGAAACTAAATATTATTCCTAATACCCTCTCCTAGCTACTACTCCTCTAATACTCTAGCTAGGCTTTACCTTTCCCTAAGTTTAATAAACTCGTAGATATTAATAATAATATTACTAAGCATATAACTAGTTATAACTTATCTAGCTTTACTAGGTTTATTAGCGCTAAGACTATAGGATCCACTATAGAGATTATTATCTATCTTAATATAGAATTTTCCGCTTAGCTTAGAAAATCCTATACTAACAATAGCTAGTATAATACTATCCTCTATAGTATTACTAATAGTAACGCTAAGTACTATTAAATAGTTATACCCTATATTACCCTCGAGGAGGGGCGTTGCGCTATAGCTAAAGGTTGCTACCCCTAGCGCTTTTAGATATAACTATAGATTCTTTATCATAATCTCCTTTTTTATATTAACTCTAATAATATAGAAAGGCTTTATATTCCCCGCGCTACTATACCTAATATTCTCTAACTTATATATAATAATAAGTACTATTTGAGTATTAATTATATACTTCATAAGTTAGTAGGGATATAGTTCTATAATAAGGTAAAAGCCTACTATATATATATCTACTACTACCCTAGTTACTAGGAGAACGGGGTTAACTAAAAACCCCCTCTAGGTACTCTATAGCCTATCCTTATAGTACCCTATCCTTATTATATAGTAACTATTAACTTTATTATAGATCTACCTCCTATCCCTTCTATAGGTACCTTCTAGGCTATACTAAGCTATAATACCCTTAGCTACCTTATAACCTAGATATATAAGTTCTCTAAGAAGGAGCTACTAATCCCTAGTAATAAGTAGTATATTATCAAGGACTAGGGGCTTATATTTATTTATTTCTATCTTATATGTAACTAAGTTATCCCTATATATATTATTAGTAATTATAACCTAAAGTTTATCTCTAGGGTATAGAAAGCTATTTTCTCTATACTAAAGGTTAATCTCCTCCTTTCTGTTATTTACTACCCCTAAACTAGTAGATAAAGCGAGTAAAGTAACTAAACTATTAAAATCGCCCTCTAGTAATATATATATATAAGTAAACCTAGATTACCCCTAAGTTAAGATTATTCTCTCCCTCTAATATAACCTTAATAGTACCCTATTAATACCTATTAGCTAATCCCTAAATAAGGTTATATTAAGCTTCTATCCTAGGGCTTTTCTTAATATAGTAACTAATAGGTCCGCTCCTATTAATGCTATTAATATACTTAGGTATACCTATTAGGAGGAGGTAGCTAGCCTTATTAATACCATAAATAAGATTTGCTAATAGTATTATATCCATTACTAAATAGATATTAAATTTAATATTACCAATCTAGTCTAGGCTCGCCTTAGTAAGAGCTACTATCTCCCTAGCTACCTAAAGCATAAGTAGTAAGTATAAGGGACTGGATACCTAGACCGGAGAAGCTGGAGACACCTCAGCTAGCGCAGGCTAAAAGGATAGAGAGGCCTATAGGTCTAGGGTATAGAACCCTTATAGTAAAGATTTAGTAAATACTTACTAAAGGCTAGAAAAGAAGGATCTTAGAGGAAGCAAGCAAAAGTAGTATAATAATACTAGTCCTACCCTTTAGGTACTTCTACTATTAGTTTAACCTAGCTATAGCTCTTAGCCCCTTAATACCTTTATAATTCTTTTGCTTCTACCCTGCTTTAGGAAGGTTAATAATAATAATAGTACTACGCACCTAAGTAATGCTTACTAATTAGGCTAAGGAACCTATATCTAATATTTGCTAAGAGTACAGCAAAATAGCCTATATAAACCTATATAAAGAAGCTAACCCTAGTGAGTAATTAGAGGATAATATAAGCTAATAAGGGGAGGTAAGAAGCTATGCTTTAAGCAAGGCTAGGAGCCCTAAAGAGAATAAGTTACTTATGCTAAATTCTCGCTATATAGATAATAAGTATATATATAAAAATAGGGAATATGAGACCCCTTCCTATAGACTAGACGGGCTAAAATGCTAGATATCTATAGCTATAGCTAATAGGATAGCCTAAGCTAGAGGGCTAGATAAAGTAATTAGCTAAGTGCTAATATAATAGATTATAACTATAATAGCTAACTAATATAAGATAATTACTACTATATTAAGCAACTAAGCTCCTACTAAGCAATCGCCTAAGGTTTATAAAAAAACCCAGAATTAAAATATAGCGCGCCTTATTAGCAAATCTACTAGTATAATAAGATAAGATTAGCTTATTATAGTTAAAGAGGCTTATAAGCACCGCCCTAGCTACTCTAATAGCTAGTATATCTAGTAGGCTTTAAGAATAATAGAGCATACCCTATAAATAAAATAGTAGAATTATTAGCAAATACTTATAGATAAATTAGGGAATTAGGTTAACTCTAAATAGGAAGACTTTAGAATTTTTATAAGAGGGTAGTATATCGCACCTGAGCTCTAAGAGTAAAACTATTATAATACTTTAAGATAGTGCTATTAGAAGGATAATAAGAAACTAATTATATATTAAGCTTAATAGGAGTCTATTAACTAAGCACTTAGTAAGCTAAATATAAGTAATATAAAGGCGTATGCCTTCTTTTAGGGCCTTATAAAGACCCTAAAGGATAAACTCTTTAAGTAGGATATTAACTATACTAATATATATAGTATTACTTAATATATATAGAGATTATAGGAGATTATAGAAGGGAGATGCATAGGAATATCTACTAGCTATTCTAATTTATAAAAGTAACTATACTTAAGCTCTCTAGACTGCTCTTATAAGAGCAGCTTATAACCCCCTAGGTTAATAGACTTAAGGGACTGCTGCCTAGAGACCCTATCCTAGAACGACTACTGAGCAGATACCTATGCAATACCTAGCGCTAGTAGTACGTCCTCTAACTCCTAGGGACCCTAATATTATAACTATAAGAAGTATAGCTATATCTCTCCTAACTATACTAAAACCTATGCGCAGCTAATAAGTAGTAACTAGAACCTAAACCTAAGATAGGGCGGGATAAGTATAATTATAATACCTAGTATAACTAATACTAAAGACTTAGGAAATAAGTAAGCATAGATATAACCCTAAGGGGTACTACCCTAGAAATTACCTTAGTTCTAATAGGATAGACTATTAAGGGATAGGTATTAGCGCTCTAAGTATCTAGCGAAATTAAACTAGAGGTTAATATAGATACCTGCATAGTAGTAGATATTATATAAGAAGATCTTATTAAGAGGCTCTAACTAAAGGAGGCTACTAGTATTATAGCCCCTAAATTAGTGGATTTCTAGGGAAGGCCTATGCTTATAAGTAAGGTCTACTAGCTTATATTCTTCCTTATAGATAGTCGGGGTTACTTATAGAAGATTTACTAGGCTTTTATTATACGCCCTTGCTCTAAAGGAGCGGCAGATATCCTTCTATCTAATAACTTAATAGGATAGGAAGGTATCTATATAGGTACTTATATATATACCTAGTTATATAAACCCCTCTTGCAAGCTAAGCTAGAGGTAATTATCTAAGAGATTATAGAGAATAGCTAATAAGCCTATATTATATATCTAATAAGTGCTATAAGCTCTAATAAGAAGAATGTAGAGACCTTAGGCAAAGATTTACTAGATAATAAGCAAGAGAAGAAGATTCCTAGGGAATTTTAAGACTTTGCTAATATTTTTAATAAAGAGAATATAAAGAAAGTTCTAAAGTTAAAGGGAGTAGTATACTATATTAAATTAAAAACTAACAAGGAACCCCTATATAGACCTATATACCCTATATTAGTAGAGTAGTTATAAATACTCGCTAAGTATATTTAGGATATAGAGGCAGCAGGCTATATATACTACTTAACTAGCTCTATAGGAGTACTAGTGCTATTTATATCTAAGAAGGATAGAAGCCTATAACTATATATAGACTATAGAGGACTAAATAAATTTTAATAAAAATATATTACCCTCTGCTATTAATTAGCAAGCTGCTAGATAGACTTACTAGAGCAAGGTTTATTTCTAAGATTAACTTAAGCAAGGTATACAACTAAATTGCAATTAATAAAGTAAATAGGTAGAAAATAGTATTTAGAATATAATATAGGTACTTTAAGTATACTATAATACTATTTAAGCTTATAAATACCCTAGTAACTTTCTAGGTATATATTTATTAAATACTTACTAACCTTTTAGATACCTACTATATTATATACCTAGATAATACTCTAATCTATTTAGATATAAGGGAATAGCATACTAAGGACCTCTATACTATCCTATACTACCTAAGGGCTACTAAGCTATTTATAAAACTAAAGAAGTATAACTTCTACTAGATAGAAGTAGATTTTCTAGGGTTCTATATTACTTAAGATAGTATTAGGATAGACCTAGATAGAGTCCGAGTAGTTACTAAATAGCTAGTACTAAAGTCTTTTAGAGATATCTAAGTATTTCTTAGCTTTTATAACTTCTATTATAAGTTTATTATAAGATATTCTTATATTATAACCCCTATAAATAGCATGCTCAAGGGAAGCTAGAATAGCATAAAGTCAGGAGCCTTCGCCTAGATAGGGGAGATATAAACCTTATTTGAGATACTTTGGAAAGCATTTGCTAAAGCCCTAATACTAAGATATTATAACCTAGCGTTAGAAACTAGGGTTAAGACTAATATATCTACTTAAGTAGCATTTAATATGCTCTTATAGAAGCATAGCATAGTTTAGCACCTAGTAGCCTTCTAGTTAAGGAAGCTCTTAGATATAGAGAGGTACTAGGCTATAGAGTAATAGGAACTCATTATTATAGAAAGTTTAGATTACTAGGCGTAGTACCTATAAGGACTCCCTAAGAAATTCGTAATATTTATAGACTATGTAGCGCTGAAAGGAGTGCTTGCTATGCTTAGATATAATATTTATAGAAGACTTATATAATAGGTTTACTACTTATTAGTATTTAACTTTGAAATCTAGTATAAGTTAGGGGTTACTAATCTAGTAGATAGACTATTATAACGCCCTAACTATATAGTAGAAGATACTAAGGTAGATAATATACTTCCTACCCTTAGAAAGAAACTTAGGCTTATTAGCTAGCTTTTAGTAATAGATCGCTAGTATATTACTAAGCTTAAAGGACCTATAGCTATTATAAGAACTTATATCTAAGCTATCTAGCAAAGTATATAAGAACCTTGCTAGAGGGCTAGCTCTAAGGTTAAGGGATCCTTACCCTCAAGTTAGCACTACCCCACGATAAGTACTAATAAGCTACTATATATAAGTATATATATTAGCGCTATTACTTGCATAAAAGCATTTACAAGTGCTATGCTAATTGCTCCATAAGAGAATAGCAATAGGCTAGAGGACTTAGGGGGAGCTAGGGTTACTATACTAGAATAGTATATCCTATATACTATAATAAGGGTGCTTATTTAGGATAAAATAGCTTATATACTATAACTAGGCGTAGATCTCAAATAGATAGTTAGAGGATTATAGGCTAAAGACTACTTCTATAGAGATATTATAGCTAAGGTTCGCTAGGATACTAGGGAATACTAAGGATATTAACTTAATAAGAACAATATCCTTTAGTTCAGAAGAAGACTTATTATCCTAGATAAGGGATCCCTTTGCTATAAAATCCTAAAGAACTACTATAATATACCTAGATTAGGGTATATAGGAGTAAATAAGATAGCTAAGCTAATCTTATAAAAGTTTCATTAGCTATATTTAATAGAGGACGTATAGTAATATATTACTAAGTGCCCGCGCTAGTAAGGGGCGTGCATACCACGGCATAAGCTATATAAGCTACTATAAATACTAGGACTACTAATATACTTATTCTAATAGATTTCTTTAGACTTCTTAACTAGCTTATTAGAAAGTTACTAAAATAATAGAGTTACTTATAATATAATTCTAGTAGTTATATACTAGATAACTAAAGTAATATAGTTCTTAGTAATAACTAAGCAACTAAACGCCGCGGGTTTAGCAAGGATCCTATATTAAGAGATTAAGTGCTAATATAGCACGCCTAAGGCTATTATTAGAAATTAAGATAAACTAATTACTAGTTAGTTCTAGTAAGACTAGACTAAGGCCTGAGATATAGAAGGGCATATCTCTACTGCATAGTACCTGCAGATAGATAGCTAGACTGAAGAATATACTAAACCTTAACTATATATCTTATAGAGTTTAGCAAAGGCTCGTATAACTAATAGGTAATATAATTAGTTAAAGCTGAATTCTTATATCATAATAGCAAATATGCTACTATTAGCATATCCCTATTCGAGGCCCTTATAGGATATTACCCTCAAATAGTTAACTACTGCTTACTAAATATTAAGATTAGGACCTAAGGGGTTAATAAAAGGCTTAAGAAGCTAATAGAGGTTTGCTAAAGAATAGCTAAGAATTAGCAATATATTATAGAGGTATAAGCTAAGAATGCGAATACTAGAAGAAAAGTATAATTATATAATATTAGAGATATTATAAGACTCTTAATAAAGAACTTCTATTTTATAAAGGGTTAATAAAAGCTCGCCCTAAGACTTATTCCTATACTAGTTATAAAGTTATAAGCTTTAATACCTATAGAGTATAACTTCTAGAGAAGTATAGCAGAGCGTATAATATCTTTTCTATTGCTCTACTTAAGCTATAATATAGCTAAAAGCTTGCTAAGTAGTAGCTCCTAGACCTTAAAGAAGACCCTAAAGAATAGGAAGTTAAGGATATTATATTATAGAGGGAAGTGCTAATAAGCCCCTTATACTTAGTTAAGTAGAAAGGCTAGCTAGTAGAGTATAATACCTACGAGCTTAAAGAATACTTAGCAAACGCTTTGCAAATCCTCGCTAGATTTAAGAAATAGTAGTATAAGTTATATTATAAGTAGGATAACGAGTAGTATAGATTAATAAGAAAAGTTAATTAACTATAAGATAGCTAAAATACTAAGAGAAGGACCCCCCCTTATGAAAGCAATGCAAACCCTATGGGTATCTAACCTTATACTACTTTAGAATTCTACTATATATTCGCTGAAGTTCCGTTAGCACTACTACTTATTATTATTACTATCACCCTCTTTATTATTATCCTCGTTGCTATTATTATTATCCTCGCTCTCCTCCTCCGAGCTATTGCTAGTAGTACTATTATTACTACTCTAACTATTTCTCTCTATAGTATTATTAGAGTTACTATCCTCTATATCTAAGGACTTATCCTCCTCGCTACTATGAACCTAGTACTACTAAGCTATTACTAAGTTATTACTAACCTTCTTATAAGAATTAGGTTAAGGCGCGGGGCTACTACTAATAACTTTAAAAATAGCAATAAGAGCTTAGTAATAAGCATTATAAAGCATATAGGAACCTTAAATCTTTAAAGGCTCCTATAAAGGAAGCGCGGATATATAGGTATTACTCTTTAAAAGCTATATTATTAGGATATTAGCAAGCTTATTAAGAAAGGTAGGCTATTTAAAGATATAAGTCTTATTATATAAGTAAGTAGGGAGAGTATTATTAAGCTATATTATAATCTCTTTAACTAAAACCTTATCCTTAGCCTAGTAAGCTGCTTATAAATATATATTAGATTAATAAAAGGGTAAGACTAACTATAAGATAAAACATACCTTAAGCGAAATCTATAGATATACCTAGGTATATAAAGCTATACTCTCCTTAATACCTATAGCAAGGAGTTAGTTCTTATAGTTCTTAGAACTAAGCTTAAGACTAGCAGGGTTTACTAACTAGTTATAGAGGTATTAGAGAAGCTCCTACCCCTATTCTATAGCTATAAAGATATAAAAGATCTCGCGCTACTAATACTAGGTAGTAGTAATTACATAGATATAATACTTAACCTAGTTCTGATAGAAATAAGTAATACTAATAAAATAAAATAGGAATCTAGAGATAGGAAAAGTTAGCCTATACCTTCCCTAAATAATTGCTAAACTTACTCTATAGTACTTAATACTATAAACCTAGTATAACTTATATATATAATCACTATTATATTAATAGGCGTAGATAACCTAGGCATTCTTAGGGAGCTATAGCGCGCAGCTAATATAAGGTTTGCTACTACCTGCCTAGTTATACTAATAGTTACTACTACTAAGCTTAGCCTCAATAGGGCTATACTTAGCAAGGAGTTAGCTAATAAGGCTCTTAGCACTTATAATATTTAAGGAAGTATTAAAAGTTAAGAAGGGTCTATAAAGTCTTAATAAAGGGCTTAGATAATATAAAAGTAGTTATTAAATAATATAGTATAATAAGGAGGGAAAAGAACTAACCCTAGGGCAGGAAAAAGCTATTATTTTATAAATAGCTAAAGAGACCTTGCTAAATTATTATAAAAGTAGATATAACTTTAGATAGCAAAGAATAGTAATTATTTACTATAGCAGGTACTACTTACTAGGAGGTAGATATAGTGAATTAGTAATAGTAGTTACTATCTAACTTATTTAATAGCCTTATAATATGCCTATTTAGAAGGGGGATAATAGGATAAAAAACGAAGTTATTATAAGGGTATAGTATAAGAAAGTGCTTGCTAGATAAAGGGCAAATAGCAGGAGAATAAAAACAAAGTTACTATAAGGATAACTATTCTCTTTTAAAAGGAAATAATAGGATCCCTTTAGAATAGCCTAGATAGAGAGTATAAAAAGGCCTAAAAAGGAGAAGAACTATAAGGAATAGGACTATAGGTATAGCTATTATATTTATAACTCCAAGGGCTCTACTATCTTTTAGCAAATATATAGCGGATAGTTACTACGCTAGATAATAGTAGTAATAAGTAAAGGACTAGGATCTACTCTAGATAGCTAAGAAGGATAATAACAGAGGGCCGACCTATAACACCCGATCTTATGGTAAGGATTATTATAATTAGAAAGGGGATAATTATAAGGGACTAGATACCTAGACTAGAGAAGCTGGAGATACCTTAGCTAGCGTAAGCTAAAAGGATAGAGAGGCTTATAAGTCTAGGGTATAGAACCCTTATATCGAAGACTTAGTAAATACTTACTAAAAGCTAGAAAAGAAGGATCTTAGAGGAAGTAAGCAAAAGTAGCGTAATAATACTAGTCCTACCTTTTAGGTGCTTCTACTATTAGTTTGACCTAACCGTGGCTCTTAGCCCCTCGATACCTTTACAATATTAAGAAGAGAGTATTATATAAGGAGACTACTATACTATTCGCTTATCTAGTAATTATCCCTATTATAAATCCTAATAAGAAGATCTAATTTTTTAAATATATAATAAGTACTTATCAGTATATTTATACCCTTATTACTATTAAATAGAGTTAGCTACAATTAGACTTACTAAATAAAGCCTTAGAATATAGCGCGAGGCTCTTATTATTAAGGATTACCTTTAAGCTTTCTAAGACCTACTTACTTATCTTTTTTGTAAAGTACCTATAGATTTTAAGTAGTATTTAAGCTAGCTCTTATTATTAAGTTAGAGCTTAAAGTTATTACTAGATATACTTAGCTTAAGTAGATATAGCTTACTAGCGCTACTTCTTTATAACTTATCTATAGATTCTAAGTAATATATAAGCTATAAAAATAAAAAGCTACTTATTAGTATAGCTTATAGTATACTTACTTCCTATCCCTTATTATCTCTATTAGTATATATACCTCTAATAAGAGCAGGAGCTAGTAGTTAGTAGGAACGGGTACTTATTAGCATATTTATACCCTTATTAAGGTTAGATAGAGTTAGCTATAACTAGACTTAATAGATAAAACTTTAAAACGTAGTATAACGTAGTTATTAAGGATTACTTTTAAGCTTTAAAAGATCTCCTTACTTATCTTTTTTATAAGGTACCTATAGATTTTGAGTAGTATATAAGCTATAAAAATAAATAGCTGCTCCTCGGTATAGCCTATAGTATACTTGCCTCCTATGCCTTATTATCTCTACTAGTATATATACCTCTAGTAAGAGCAGGAGGTATATAAAAAACCGCGCGTTAAGAGGAGACTACTATATAAGGAGACTATTATACTATTCGCTTATATTAAATACTAGATATTGTAGTTAATATCCTATTAGAAGAGCTTATAGCTAGCGCTCCCTAGCATAGAATATAATATATAGTATTACTAATTAAGTTTATTCTATATATAGCGCAACCTTACTAACGGTATTCTCCTCAGAGCTAGCCATGGCTAGCGCTCCCTAGTACCAATTTACTATAATAATATTTATTATAGCCTCTATAGGCTCCTAGGTAGGCTCTATATACCCCTCCCACTTAACTAGGATCTTATACCTCTACCCTTACCTAATTACTTTTTGTTATGCTATATATATTTCCTCTATATACTACTGAAACTTATTAATATTAGCTATAATTAGTAATAGCTAGAGGTCTATCCTTATCTAGGTAGATAGGTGGTTCTCTAGTACTCTCTAGAGGAGGTTAATATAGAAACTAAGATAAATATTACTAAGTATATCTAGTTTAATAATATATAAGCTTAGGACACCTATTATAATATACTTATAGTATAACTATAATAGCTTCTTATTAGGCTTAGGGCTCTTATAATTAGCTATTAAGAGCTAAACTTTATTCCTTACTTAATACTTCTTTAAAGGTATCTTATATTAATTCATATTCTCTTCGCTATATTATTAGGCTATTATAATACTTACTTAGATAAAACCTACTACCTCTTATAACCTAGGTACTAAGAGGGTAGGTATTATATCCCTAGAAGGGCTATCCTATAGTATACCTTTTCTAATTAATATAGGGTTAATATAATATCTATATTCTAAGGAGAATAGTAAGAGTCTAGTTATATTATTAACTTTATTTTAGAGGGCTAGCTAGGTAGCTAGTAATACCTTCCCCTAGTTATCCCATATCTAAGTTATAAACGCCTATAGAATAGCCTATATCTCTTAATTCTACGGCTTAATATTACTGTTAGTTTATAAGTAGTATATTATACTTAATAGCTTATGTATTTTAATAAGGGAGTAGAACTTAGCTTAGAAATAGTTTACTTAATTGAACCTATAATTACTAATAATACTATATAGGAACCTATAGAACTAAAAGTAGTAGCTAAAGAACTAATAAATATAAACTTCTATCTCTATAATACCTATCTTCTTTAGTATTACTAACTTACTTAACCTATTTATTATAACTTATAAGTATTAGCTAATATTATCCTTTAGAAGTAATAAGTCTATAATAAAATCTATTAAGAGGTCAATGTATAATTAGGTAGGTATTAATAGGGGCTTTAGGAACCTACTCTAAGCTTACCTCTAGATATATATCCCTCTATAGATATTATAATTCCTTGTAAACCTTTATATTATTTATAATTATTCTAGTTAGTAGAACTACTAGCTTATTATTTCTAATATATTATTATAGCTTAAGTAGGTAGTTATACTTATGTTATAGCTCTATTAGATAATCTTTATATAGAGCTCTCCTAATAGGTTATTATTATCCTCCCTGCTAGCTACCTATAGCCTCCCTCTAAATATTAGCCTCCTCTACTTATTAATATTATACTTATTAATTTAAACCTTAGCCCTTATATCTATTAGGAAGCTTTAAAGCCGCTAGGTAACTCCATAAGATACGACTTTATACGTTATATCCCTTTTATAGTTTCTAGCTATAATAATTATAGCTTAGGGTTATAATTAAAGACTATAGTTTCTAAGATATTTATATAACCCTTTAAGCTTCTCCTTACTAAGGGGCTAGCTATAGGGGCTCTATAAGGGTAGGTATAGTCTAATACTAGCTATAAGACCCTCTTCTATTTTTACTTATTATTTTACCCTTAAGGTATATCTAATTCTTATTAAGAGAGGGTTTATTAAAAGCTATTACTTCCCCATTAAAGTAGTATTTAATAATAAAATTATATTAAAATAACTCCTCTACTTATTAGCACTAGCGCTCTATAAGCTAATACCTTTTCATAAAGTATTTAAGCTCCTAGTAGTTAATTAATGTCTTAAAGGAGGTTATATTATTTAGCTCTACCCTCTATATGTATAAGTAAGAAAGAACTATTAGAAGTTTCTTATTATAAATAGAGTAGTTATATGCTATAAGTAAGAGCCTCTATAAGTAGAATACTATAAGGCGCTAAGTACCCTCTAGGTTAATCTAAGAGAGTACTCCTTTAAGTATAAATCCTAAATAATTAGTTTTAATAATAATCTTATTTTTTAAGTTAAACTAATAGAGTATTAACTAGATATTAAAGAGCTACTTAAGCTAAGAAAAAGCTTATTTTTAGTTATCTTCCTATTAGAATACTATATCCTTCTTAATAAGTAGTATAAATGGCTTTATAATATCTGTATATCCTAATATAAATATATTATAGTAGTTTATAAACCCTAAGAAACTCTAGACACCTTTAGGTAGAAGTAGCTACTTAATAATTACCTAGATCTTCTTGGGGTTATAAGAGAGGCTTTCTCCTATAGTTATAATAACCCTATATATTTAACCATTTTAATTAAGAACTTATATTTTATGAAGTTAAGGTTAAGTCTTATATTTACTAACCTCTAGAGGACCTTTTGAACCTTCTTCTTTGATTTTCTTAGATTAAATTTATATATTATTTATATAAGTAACAATAAAGCTATTAAGGAAGTTTTATAAGGTATTATTAATATACCTCTAGACGCTAGTAGAGGTCCTAATTAGGCTAAATAAGTAGATTACTTACCTAAATAATTTATACTAAGTCTAGAATATAATTCTCTCCTAATACCCCTCTATTATTCTTAACCTATAAAAAGCTATTATTATATCTAACTTAATATACTATATAGCTATTCTTACTTAATATAGTATTTTAAAGATTAATAAGAGGGGGTAACAATATTTCTTAGTAATTATATTAAGAGCTTTATAATTAATATAGAAGTAAATCCCCCTACTTAGCTTCCTTATAAAGAGTATAAGAATACCGAAGGTATATCTTAATAGTTTCTATTATAACCTTATAAACTTCGAATAAAATTTAATAAGTAAGTATAGTATATATAGTTATATATCTACAAAGTATATATATCTATTAAAATATATCTTTAATAGCACACTAATAACTATAAAATATAAAACAATAATTATAATGATATTTTCCTCTAGAAATCAATACTTTAAAAATGTATATAAATTATATTAATATTAAGAACCTTATATATATATATATTCTTATATCTATGGCCATAAATATATAAATATAGTGCGTAGACCACTTAGTAATCTAAGTATAATTCTACTTAATAAGCTTAATAATTAGCTATTTAATAGCTCTATTTTAGAATATCTTTCCCCTTACTTACTAAGGGAACGTTTTATAACTTAGAAATAATATTAATAATACTAACATCTAAACAATTAATTTATTCTAATAAAAATGCTTCCTTATGCTTAAATCTATTAGCTTTTATTATAATTTAACATAGCCTATTAATATCTATTATTTAGGCTGCTTTTCAGTCCCCTTGGCTACCTATGTACCTATTCTTATAAAGAGTATTAATACCCTAGCTAATAAGCTACTAGCCTTAATAAACCTTTCTTATAGGGTCTTTTTTAGTATTAATAGCTCTTCTCTTAATATATTATAGAGGGGCCCTTAAGGAAGTAATAGTCTTCTTCTATCTAGTTTTAAAATAAATTAATTCAGTAGTTTATCTTAGGTTACTTAGCGGGTAATAAGTAAGCCTTATTAGGGTTAAATAGGTTAGGGAATTCTTATAATACCCAGCTTAATAAATAGTATTATTAATTCTCTTTTAGTCTTAGGTTTAAGGCTTTCTTAATATCTATTAAGCTAATAGCTTATACTATACCTCTATAATACCTTCTTAATACTTAACCTATTATCTAATTAGGTATTAGTAGATAATAGAGAATAAGAGTATATTAAGGAACTTTATAGCTTTTATTTTTTTATAAGAAGCTTTTCCTCATAATCCTTTAGATATAACTTAATATAGCTCTTTTTATAATATACCTAGTAGGCTATAGCGTTATAAATAACTTAATTCTATTCTATTTAGGGGTACCCTAAGAGAATATGAAGGCTTAAGCTATTAATTATATATATAAAGATATACTAAGTATAACTACTTATTTCTAAGTTAAATACTACTATACCCAGAGTATTACTTAGTAATAATCTACTAAGTATATACCCCTTTATAAGTTATTATCTTCTTTTAACATATAGAGAATAAAGGTATTAAGCTAGGGAAAAGTTAATTATTATATCGGTATTACTCTTAATATTTATTAAGGCATAAGTTAGATATCCTCTAATAATTCTAACTTAAATAATAATTAACTAATTATTAGCTAGTTATTCCTATTTATATTTCTCTTAACTTAATATCTCCTCTTTAATAATCTCTAGGGCCTAATCTTACTCCAGAGTTAATTTTTTCTTAACTCCTTATTTTCTTTTAACGATTTAGATATTCCTTAGTAATTATTCTTAATTTTATAGCTTATAGGTTCTTCTTCTAAAGTTTTTATTTTTTAACCTTAAGTAATTAGTCCTCTTTATTAAAGTAATACTAAGTAATATACTTTCTAACTCTATTAATATAATAAATATAAGAATCCCTTATATCTTTTTATAATTATTAGTATTATATTAGGGAGATAATTAAGGAGTATTTAGAGTTCTACTAGCTATAATATCTTATCTCTTTAAATTAAGAGATATATATAGCTCTAGTTATATATATATCCCCCTTAATATCTTTAGTAATAAACCTTTAATAGGTTACTAAGTAGTTACTAAGGGCTTTTTAGCGCTCTATTTCCGATATAATATTCTAAACCTTTAAAAGCTATTTATTATAATTGATAAGTAAATTAATAATAATTAATCAACCTTCTAGCTTAGGGGTAAAAAAGACCTCTAGGAGTAAGATCTAGACTTAGCTTAATCAATTTATATTACTTATATTAGCTAGTATTTATTTAAATCTTAATAGGAAAGTTACTAGGGATTTATTCTCTTTCTATTAGAGCGTCTATAAATAAGCCATAGCTTATAACTAAATATTAAGGTTTTTATAGGTTTAATCAAAATAAGTTATAAAATACTCTAAATTATATTTTCTATTATTACCCCTAGCTTTATAAAAATAAAGACTATGTATTATGGAGTAGTATCTAAATAGGAGTTAATAGGGTATTATGTCTCTATATTTATAGGGTAGAATACTCTATTAATAGTGATCTTATACTTTATTTATTATACCTAGGAGGTATATTCTCTCTACTTACTTAAAACCTTAAGGGGCAAAAATAATAGCTTTTAATATATTATATTAAGTATTACTAATACCTTACTAGTAATACTTATATGGTCCTATATAGCTATATATTAATTATTCCCCTTCTTAACCTCTTATAATCATAGCTAAAGGGGTTCTAATACTACTATTAAATCAGCTTATAGTAGCTTTATTTTAAACTTTAGCTATACTATTATTAATTATTTTACTAATTAGTAGGGAGTAGCGCTTAACTGATTATGATTACTATTGCTATAATAATAAGCTTAAATATATAAGGGGTTAAACCTAAGTTTATTTAATAAGAAGTCGCTATAATACTATTTATTCAAGTTAAAGAGGCAAAAGGGAAGTTTTCCTCTCTAGTAGAGATTTTATTAATCTATAGGGGACTACTAGGTAAGCCCTAGGTAGCCCCCTTAAGGTAGTAAACCTAGGTAGAAGCCTAGGTAGGCTTAACCTAGGCGTAGCCTATAATACCCTCTTTAGTAATTTAATTCTCCTAAGACCTCCTTATTACTATAAGGCTTTAAATAAAGAAGCTTATAATTTAAGGGAATAAGAGATAAAGAGAAGGGCTTATAATATTCTAAGCTACTTAAGTATTACTTAAACAACTTTATAATGTTATAAGGATAATAATAAAAGATAATAATAAATAAATAGTCCTTAAAATATTATAAATACTTTTAATTATAGTCTCCTAAGTAATATTAAGAGGAATAAAGGCTAACCTTCTAGATTATTTATTAATTACTAAACTTAAGGATAAAAAGATATAACATAAGGGATTATTATAAGTAATAATAAATACCTATATATATAGGTATATAAAAGTATATTAAAATAAGTAAATAAAGTATTAAATAACTTTAAATATATTAGATTTAAGCCATTTAGAGTTAATTAGAGAAGTTAGCTAGTTATATTTATTATATTAAAACTAAAGGGGTATATTAAATTAACCCCCTAGTTATATATAATAAGGTATAATATATATATAAAAGTAGCGCGAAATCTAGCTAAATCAGGCGGTATTTATATTAGCTAATTTTAAGTATAAATTCCGCCTAGGTCTATATATAGAGTTTTCTATATAGTTATATATGAAGTTTTAGTCACTCTTGCACCCTATACCATATGATTTGACATTAGGCGTAAATTCCGCCCGGATACATGTATAGAGTTCAGATGTGGCAGTGCCGCGTAATCCAACGCCAAAATTCAACCGCTACGAGCCACACCTCTTTGTGCTCTAATTACGCTCTGTAGTCCAGGCTCTTACTCCGGGAAGAAAAGGAAGGGGGAAAAAACAATCCACGTTGACGGATGGATCGGACACCCTTGCTCCGTCACCCCGACCGGAACTGCGCATTGGACCTCTGGATAACGGACTCAAGACGTGCTGGAACTCGGAGGAGTGCAGCTTGTATTCTACACAATTTGACGTCGATATATCCACTAAGAGCGATCGAGTCGTGAATAAAGGCAGTGTGGCAGCCTTGTTTCATATATTACTTTACACATCCTGTTACATCCCGTCGCCTTGTACAACACAACCACCACGTCTGTCTTTCATAGCAGCAAAAACCGGGCACCGAGCCCTCAAGATTCGACCAAGCTGAGATCTCGTCCCTGAAAGCCTGGCCACTTCGATTCTTGTTTGATCCCGACAACCGAATATTAGCCTGCACGAAGACCTCGGCAAAATTCACACGCGCTAAATCCATCCCTCCGGTTCCTCGTCCCTGAAGGAACGCCGCCCCTCGAATCCGAAGTCACAATGGCGGTCGCATCGATACAGGACCGAACCTCTGAGTTCAAGTCGGTTCTCGCCCAAGCGCAGCGTCGCCAGGCCGCGAACAAAGTCGGCGCTCAGAGAAGATCCCTTCTGACAGACTCACAGAAGGCTGCCGCCGATGGGAAGTCGCGACCGCGACGATCCGAGTTCGCGCGCCAGGCGGCGCAGATTGGAAGGGGCATCTCGGCAACGATGGGCAAATTGGAGAAGCTGGCGACATGTACGTGCTAACCTCCATCGGATTCGGGTGCGCGATTCGACGCTGACGTAGGAACTTGCAGTGGCGAGACGCAGGACTCTATTTGATGACAGGCCGGTCGAAATCAACGAGCTCACCTACATCATCAAGCAGGACTTGAGTTCCCTCAACCAGCAGATCGGCAACCTGCAAGTTTTGACCCGCCAACAACATCCCAAGGCCGACCAGGAAGGAGAGCACAACAAGAACGTCGTTTTCATGCTCCAGGGAAAATTGACCGACGTGTCGGCCAACTTCAAGGACGTGCTGGAGGAGAGAACGAAGAACATCCAGGCCTCTAGGTCGCGAACAGACAACGTGCGTTTTCCAGGCTCTGGATCCTGTATGATAGATTTGTACTAACGCAAGATATGCTTGCAGTTCATTTCCAGCGTCTCACAACACACGCAGCCGCCTTTGCAGCAGTCGGCGTCGCCATTGTACGGCACACCGCAAAGAGGAACACCGTCTCCCGGAGCTGATCTTCTCTCGCTGAACCCGCCTGGTGACCAGCAACTCCTCCTCATGGAGGAGGCGCAACCGCAAAATACGTATATCCAGGAGAGAGGCGCAGCAATCGAGAGTATCGAGTCAACGATTGCGGAACTCGGATCGGTAAGCCTGCCGCCAGCTTGTCTCCTCCTCTCTAGCCCGAACATACTCACACGGAAATACAGATCTTTGGACAGCTTGCAACCATGGTTTCGGAGCAGAGCGAAATGATCCAACGCATCGATGCAAACACGGAAGATGTAGTAGATAATGTGCAGGGGGCGCAACGAGGTGAGTGACAGCGAGCAGGAGGTATTGTGTATGAGATCGTGATTGACTGACGCAAACCACAGAATTGCTTAAGTACTGGGGTCGTGTCTCGAGCAACAGGTGGCTGATTGCTGTATGCTGGCCTTGTCCTTAGTGTGTCGAAGACGCATATGCTGACCTGGGAATTAGAAAATGTTCGGTGTGCTCATGATCTTCTTTCTGTAAGTTGCTTTCTTTTCTCGCAACGTCGAGATGTGCGCTGAACATGTTCACAGACTTTGGGTTCTCATCGCTGGGTAAAAGAGATTACGAACGATGCGTCGGGGAGTTAAAATGGAGATGGGCGTTGGCTTCTGTAATACCAGAGCGGAAACGAATACCGCAAGCTGTAAGATGACATTGACATGGGATATTGGGACTGGGACGTCGGTACGGCGTAGCTATAGAGCTTCTTCCTTGCACAACATTAGATTTATTAATCAACAAGAGGTTAACTTTGGCGAAGAGCCAGACTGGTCGACTAGTAATCTCCATGTCTCTTGCCATGCCTTGCGTTGGGTGCCTTGAGCCAGTAGCTCCAGGCTGCTGCAAGTTTTAGGTGGTTGAGGCCAAATGCGGTGATCGTAGGGTTTGGATTCCGTTGCGGACAGTCCAGGGTATATGGAGGCACTGGGACCTCAGATACCTTAACATACGTTACCTGACTAACATACCTGGGCTTATGACATCTACCATCTTCCTGCCACAATTACCCCAAGCCTGGCTTGGTCCCGGGCTTGGTCCCGGAGGCTTTGCCCGTACGCGACTGGATCGCCCAACCGAAGCATGCTGCGGAAAATGAAGAAAAAAGAAATGGCTAACTCTACTGCTATGAACTTAACGAAGGACCGCCGGACATCGGCCGCTGTGCTTGGCTGGGCAGGCTCCCGCCCGGGTTTCTCGCACTTGGAACGCTGTGACTGTGATTGGAAAACCTATACCTACCCAGGGATTCTAAACGTTAGTTTATTACTTCGCCCCACCACACTTACCACTTCCACATCTAATTAGCGAAATTTTAGCTAAAGTACCCTATAGCTATTTCTTTATAGTAAGTAACCTTTTTTTACTATTTCGTTATATTTCCTCTCTTACCCCTTAAAGTTAGTAATACTACGAGTATAGCGCTATTACTAACTACCTATTTTTACCTATAATAATAATAATAATAATAATAATAATAACCTACCTCGTAATTATCACAGTCTTCCTACTAGCCTGGGGCTACAGTAGGGGTCGCTAAGACTGCGAGTGAAACAAGGAAAAGAGCAATATAAGCGTGAACAATAGCAAATAGTATAATAAGCAACTATAGGTATATCGTAATATATTCTATAATAGCTGAGCCTTCTAAGCTTATCTGCTAGAAGTCTCCTACTTAAAGGATAGGCGTTAAGCCTAACCGTAGTTATATAGAATATTATATAATAGCTAACTATATTACTAAAAGGCGTATAATATATACCCCCTTTTTAAAAAGCAATTATCCTAATTGCTATTACTATCGATCTAGGATATATATGCTTAATATTCCCTTTTCTCCCTCTTTATATCCTAATTGCTAGAAATTACTATAGCGTTATTAATTAGTCGTTGCACTAGTAGAGGAGTATATTAAACTTAGATATCTACTAGCGCTTAGTAGCGCTATTATTACTAGTATTGCTTAGTATAAGTTGCTTATTACTAGTATGCTAGAGACCCTTAATTATAGTATAGAGGTTTGCAATCTTAGTATAAAGGCCTGCGATCTCCTTGGTCTTAATTATATTAATAGCTATATAAATCTTATTAGCAACTACCTGCTTAGACGCGCTATTATTCTTAAGTTTAGTGAGATACTTACTAATAGTATTAATATTAATAATATCTATATTAGCTATATTAGTCTCTATAGTATCGAGGCGAAGAAGGATTTCCTATTAAATGCTATTAATAATAGTATTAATATTACCCTCAGCCTTATTAGCGAGGTCCTTTGCGTTTTTAGCATCCTTACGGGCTAATAGGTCTATAGTAGTAATATTACTAATATTAACGAGCAGGGCGACGGAAAGGAGGTCGATACGGTTTATTATAATAAGGTTACTAGCGATAATTCTATTAGTATAACTATAGGTATTATAAAAGTATATAGCGAGGACCTAGGTATAACTAGGGAGAAGCTTGCTATAAGTATTATTATTAATATATATATTATACGCTCGCTTAAGGGTATCTTAGATATATCTAATATAAAGGTTAGAAGATATATTCTCAAAAGGCTTGATATTATTAAGGATTTTCTCGATCTCCTTAATAAGGATAGCATCAGGGTAGTATAGAAAGGCGTTATTAATATAAGCCTTCGCCTCGTTAATCTATTAGCACTAGGCTATAAGGCTAGGGTAGCCCTTCTTAGGAGTCTTATAAGGGGTAGTAGCTACGGTTTTAGCTAGGGTAGTCTTATTAATATTAGTAGTAGTACTAGTAATAACGCAGGCTAGCTTAGTAGCCTAAGTATCGTTATTCTAAACGTTATTAGTATTATTATTAATAACCTCCTTATATTAGGTCTTAGTATCTATAGCAAAGAAGTTCTTCTTAGCTGCTTATTTACCCTTCTTATAGTCCTTACGGGACTTCTTCTTCTTAGCAGCAGACTTATAAGTCTTAACCGGAGTGCTAAGGTTAATACTATAGTTACTAACTTAGTTATTACTACTCTAATTATTACTACCTTAGTATAGGGAGACGGGGTTAAATACCTCGTTATTCTAGGGGTTAGCACCCTCGTCTTAGCTGCTGCTATTATTAGATAGGTAAGAGGATAGGACCTCGTAGTTATTAGCTACTTCCTTGCCTTTAGAAGCTATTATTATAGTAGTATTAGTTAGGCTAGCGTTTAGGAGGCTATATTTAGCAGGTTAGGATAATATTATTACTTATTATAAGAGGTCTATTAGGTAATAATTAGCATATAAGAGAGAAATAAATAAATAAAAGTATAAGCATGCCTAAATGAAAATAGGTAGGTATAGTGAATAGAAGGAAGGTATAGAAAAAAAAATTTTATAATAGGGGTTAGTAAGGAAGGCGTATAAAAGTTAGCACCCTCTGCTCCTTCCTATTTATTTCGATATAAAGTAGAGAGATCGAGGGAAGAGTAGTTAATAGTAAAAAATAGTAATAATAAAGGGAAAATTTATAATCCTAATATTAATTCAGGGTATATATATTTATCCTATTAAAAGGATAGGAAAACTAT
>JAOQIF010000922.1:0-34230 GCA_026260285.1 Colletotrichum sansevieriae | reverse complement strand
TTAAGGGTGAGGATCCCTTAACCTTAGAGCTAGCCCTCTAGCAAGGTTCTTATATGCTTCGCTAGATAGCTTAGATATAAGTTCTTATAATAGCTATAGTTCCTTTAAGCTTAGTAATATACTATTAAATATTTGCTAAAAGCTAGCTAATAAGCCTAAGTTTCTTTCTAAGGGTGGGAAGTATATTATCTACCTTAGTATCTTCTACTATATAGCTAGGGCGTTATAATAGTCTATCTACTAGATTAATAACCCCTAACTTATACTAGATTTTAAAGTTAAATGCTAATAGGTAGTAAACCTATCGCACAAGTCTTCTATAAATATCTTATATAAGCATAGCAAGTACTCCTTTTAGTGCTATATAGTCTATAAGTACTATGAATTTCTCAGGGAGTCCTTATAGGTACTACGCCTAGTAATCTAAACTTTCTATAATAGCAAGGAGTTCTTATTGCCCTATAGCCTAGCGCCTCTCTATATCTAAGAGCTTCTTTAACTAGAAGGCTACTAGGTGCTAAATTATATTATACTTCTATAAGAGTATACTAGATGCTACCTAAGTAGATATATTAGTCTTAACCCTAGTTTCTAATACTAGGTTATAATATCTTAGTATTAGGGCTTTAGTAAATACTCTCTGAAGTATCTTAAATGCGGTCTATATCTCCCCTATCTAGGCGAAGGCTCCTGACTTTATGCTATTCTAGCTTCCCTTAAGCGCGCTATTTATAGGGGCTATAATATAGGAATATCTTATAATAAACTTATAGTAAAAGTTATAGAAACTAAGGAATACTTAGATATCTCTAAAAGACTTTAGTACTAGCTATTTAGTAACTACTCGGACTCTATCTAGGTCTATTCTAATACTATCTTAGGTGATATAGAACCCTAGAAAATCTACTTATATCTAGTAGAAGTCGTACTTCTTTAGTTTTATAAATAGCTTAGCAGCCCTTAGGTAGCATAGGATAGCATAGCGGTCCTTAGTATGCTATTCCCTTATATCTAAGTAGATTAGAATATTATCTAGGTATATAATATAGCAGGTATCTAAAAGGTTAGCAAGTATTTAGTAAATATACGCCTGAAAAGTTGCTAGGGTATTCATAAGCCTAAATAGTATTATAGTATACTTGAAGTACCTGTATTATATTCTAAATGCTATCTTCTACTTATCTGCTTTTTTAATTGCAATTTAGTAGTATACCTTGCTTAAGTTAATCTCAGATAAACTTTGCTCTAGCGAGTCTATCTAGAAGCTTGCTAATTAGTGGTAGAGGGTAATAAGTTTTTACTATAATTTTATATAGTCCTCTATAGTCTATATATAGTTATAGGCTTCTATCTTTCTTAGGTATAAATAGCACTAGTGCTCCCGCGGAGCTAGTTAAGCAGTAAATATAGCCTGCGACCTCTATATCCTAAATATACTTAATAAGTATTTATAACTACTCTACTAATATAGGGTATATAGGTTTATATAGGGGTTCTTTGCTAGGTTTTAGTTTAATATAATATATTACTCCCTTTAGCCTTAGAACTTTCTTTATATTCTCCTTATTAAAAATATTAATAAAGTCTTAAAGTTCCCTAGGAATCTTCCTCTCCTGCTTATTATCTAGCGAATCTTTATCTAAAGTCTCTATATCCTTCTTATCAGGGCTTATAGCACCTATTAGGTATATAATATAAGCCTATTAGCTATTCTCTATAATCTCTTGAACGATCGCTTCTAGCTTAGTAAGCAAGAGGGGTTTAAATAACTAAGTATATATATAGGTATCTATATAGATACCTTCCTATCCTATTAAATCGTTAGATAAAAGGATATCTCCCGCTCCTTTAGGGTGAGAGCTTATAATAAAAGCCTAGTAAATCTTCTATTAATAACCCCAACTATTTATAAGGAAGAATATAAGCTAGTAGACCTTGCCTATAGGCATAAGCCTTCCCTAGAAATCTACTAATTTAGGGGCTATAATATTAGTAGCCTCCTTTAGTTAGAGCCTCTCAATAAGATCTTCTTATATAATATCTACTACTATATAGGTATCTATATTAACCTCTAGTTCGACTTCGCTAGATGCTTAGAGCGCTAATACTTATCCCTTAATAGTCTATCCTATTAGAACTAAGGTGATTCCTAGCATAATACCCCTTAGGGTTATATCTATGCCTACTTATTTCCTAAGTCTTTAGTATTAGTTATACTAAGTATTATAATTATACTTATCCCGCTCCGTCTTAGGTTTAGGTTCTAGTTGCTGCTTATTAGCTATGCATAGGTTTTAGTATAGTTAGGGGAGATATAGCTATACTTCTTATAGTTATAGTATTAGGATCCCTAGGAGTCAGAGGATATACTACTAGCGCTAGGTATTGCACGAGCATCTGCTAAGTAGTTATTCTAGGATAGGGTCTCTAGGCAGCGATTCCTTGAGTCTATTAACCTAGGGGGTTATAAGCTGCTCTTATAAGGGCGGTTTAGAGAGCCTAAGTATAGTTGCTTATATAACTTAGAATAGCTAGCGGACGTTCCCCTGTATCTCCCTTCTATAATCTCCTATAATCTCTATATATATAGGGTAATAATATACGTATTAGTATAGTTAATATCCTACTTAAAGAGTTTATCCTTTAGGGTCCTAATAAGGCCCTAAAAGAAGGCGTGCGCCTTTATATTACCTATGCTTAGCTCGCTGAGTGCTCGGTTAATAAACTCCTATTAAGCCTAATATATAATTAGTTTCTTATTATCCTTCTAATAGCACTATCTTAAAGTATTATAATAGTTCTACTCTTAGAGCTTGGGTATAATATGCTACCCTCTTATAAAAATTCTAAAGTCTTCCTACTTAGGGTTAACCTAGTTCCCCGACTTATCTATAAGTATTTGCTAATAATTCTGCTATTTTATTTATAGGGTATACTCTATTATACTCAAAGCCTACTAGATATACGAGCTATTAGAGCAGCTAGGGCGGTGCTTATAAGCCTCTTTAACTATAATAAGCTAATCTTCCCTTATTATATTACTAGATTTGCTAGTAAGGCGCGATATATTATAATTTAGGGTTTTTTTTTATAAACCTTAGGCGATTGCTTAGCAGGAGCTTAGTTGCTTAATATAGTAGCAATTAGCTTATACTAGTTAGCTATTATAGTTATAATCTATTGCATTAGCACTTAGCTAGTTGCTTTATCTAGCCCTCTAGGTTAGGCTAGCCTATTAGCTATAGCTATGGACGTCTAGCCTATTAGCCTATCTAGTCTATAGGAAGGGGTCTTATATTCCGTATTTTCCTATATATACTTATTATATATATAGCAGGCGTTTAGCATAAGTAGCCTATTCTCTTCAGGGCCCGTAGCCTCGCTTAAAGCATAGCTTCTTACCTCCCCTCGTTAGCTCGTATTATCCTCTAATTACTTGCTAGGGTTAGCTTCTTTATATAGGTTTATATAAGCTATTTCGCTCTACTCTTAGTAAATATTAGGTATTAGTTCCTCAGCCTGATTAGTAGGCGTTGCTCGGGTGCGTAGTGCTATTATTATTATTAACCTTTCTAAAGCAGGGTAGAAGCAAAAGAATTATAAAGGTATTAAAGGGCTAAGAGCTATAATTAGCTTAAACTAGTAGTAGAAGCACCTAAAAGGTAGGATTAGTATTATTATATTACTTTTGCTTACTTCCTCTAAGATCCTTTATTTCCAGCCTTTAGCGAGTATTCGCTAAGTCTTCGCTATAAGGGTTCTATACCCTAGACCTATAGGCCTCTCTATCCCTTCGGCCTATACTAGCCGAGGCGTCTCCAGCTTCTCCGGTCTGGGTATCCAGTCCCTTATATAGGGGTAGCTATACTTCGTATAGTATAGGCACCTTAGTATAATATAGCCTTTTCTTTTATAACTATAATAGATAGTTTCCTTCCTAGTATCTTATAGTAAGTCCTTAGTATCCTCCTAGTAGTTATTAGTATTGCTATAGTCCCCCTTTATAGCCTCGGCTTAGCCCTCTAGATTAGTAGTTTAGCCTTCTATTTATTATTCCTTATTATTAGTCACCTAGCCCCTTACTAGCGCTTTATATACTTATATATTAACTATAAGTTTAGTATTCCTAGCCCTTATATTAAGTTTAAGCTATGATTTTAGTAATCTATTTGCTATAATATAGTATTAGAGCTTAGGGTCTAGTTTAACTACTATATTAGCTACCTAGATCTCCTCTAGTTATTAGTAGGGGCTCTCTGCCTTAATCCTTTTATAGTAATTAATAAAGCTCTAGTATAATTATCCTAGTTACTCGTAGGCCTATTTAAGCTAGGTTTATATATTAAGGGTCCTAGACCTTATATTAGCTATACTATTAGTTAACTAGTCCTTTATTATTACCTAAGTAATATCCTTCGCCTTATTATTATAGTTAATAGAAAGGTATAAGGTCTATTGCTTTGCTACTAATCCCTCTAGATACCTAGTAGTGAATAGCTCCTTCTCGAGGTCTAACATAATCTTATTTATTTTAAATTATATATTAAGATTAAACATAAATTAATTAAAGTTATCTAGGTACTCCCTTTATACTTAAGTACTAGGAGGTGCTTCCCCTAAAGTTCTAACTAGTGCTTCATTACCTCAGGGTTACTACTAATAACTACCTAGTAAGTAATAGGGTTACTTACTAAGGTTAATAGTTAGCTAGCTCTTTAGGCTTTAAGATATTCTTTTTTATACTTTAGTTAACCCTTCTTTTCTTCCTCTTTAATAACCTAATCTAATTTAGCCTCTCTTAATTAAATACTTAGTCTTTTACTTGTATTCTTATTACTATTCTACTTAGTAAGTATCCTATCCTAAGTTTAGCTATTTAGTAGCTCCTATCTAGTAGGGGATCCTAAAGGTAATATTATATTCGCCTCCCTAGTAAGCTTATAGGTAGGTTTTATATTATTATATTTTATATTGCTCTAATAGTCTATACCCCTATTAGTATAGGTATAAGAGAAGAATATATTATAAAAGGGGTATAGTATAGAGTGAGAGAGTTAGTATAGGTATAACTAAGGTTAAATATTCTTCTCTAGCCCTCTAACCTACTACGTGAGGGTTCGTGAGGGCTAGAGGACTTATCTAAGGGGCTACCCGGTGCCCCCCCATCTCCCCAGACTTCTACGAACTTCCCTAGGATACCCCGATAAGCCCTTTTCCCTGCGATATTATCCTGGCTCGTGACATATATATACCTAGGCGATATATAGAGAGAGTAAGAGATATCCTTTATATAGATATTAGAGAGGTAAAGCTAGCGAAGTACTTTAAATTCTTCTTACTAGTTATAGATAATAAGAAATATTTCTAAGTAATTATCTTTATAGATACAAAGGATAAGCTAGCGCGCTAAGTATGAATATACCTCTAAGGATAGAAAAATACTTTTGATATAATAATAAAGGTTATTTATATAGATAATATAGGCGAGTTTATAGTAATATACCTCGAGGCTATATTGTAAGATAATAGGATAAAAGTAGAGTCTTTGCTACTATATATATATATAAATAGAATAGTATTATAGAGCGCGCAATTTAAATTATATTAAATAAAGCGCACGCTTTAAGTATTAATCTCAAGGTCCTAGTAGAGCTATAGCTATTTCTATTTATAGTAGTAACTTATATTATTAACCGCTCCTATATTATAGTAGTACTAAGTAAAATACCTATTTAGGAGCTTTATAACAAGTTATTAACCCTAGGAGGAGATTATATACCTAATATAAGTTAGCTAAGGGTTATGAGAAGTATATATTTCGCTTATATTAATTCTAAGGTATGGGTAAAAAGCGAGAAGATCGCTATATAGGCTAAGAAGGGTATCCTTATTAGTTATTATAGAGACTAAGTATATAAGATATAAGTACTAGAGCGGGATAAGATTATTATTTACTCTAATATTATCTTTTATAAACCTATAATAGAGCTAGTAGAATGCTAATATATGTTACTAACCTTGGTTATACCTATACTAACTCTCTCACTCTGCACCGCACCCCTTTTGTGACAATATAGTAAGTATTATAAACTCTTTAAGAGATTATATATTTTATATAGCTATAGGATTACTAACTTAGGGGTAATTATGTATCCCTTTATTATCTTAATAGTCTTCTTTATCTCTCTAAAGCCTAGGTACCCTAGCTTATAATACTAAAGCTTATATTTAGTTCTCTATACTATAATATATGTAACCTACGCGCTTAAATCTTACTTATAAGTAATATTAAGATTAAAACCTCGCTATTAAATATTAAGCGTTATAAATACCTACTTATTAATACCTACTAGCTAGTTCCCTTCAAAGTAACCTCTATTAAGATACAGTTATTCGCTATCAAATATATTAACTAGAAAGGTTAGTACGTATAAAATATCTTATAGCTATATTAATTCCCTATTATTAAAGCATAGGGTAACTATACCTATATACTTAGGGTAGATATTACCTCCTCCTATACGAATTACACGCAGAGTTATTAATAGCATATACTTATTATTATTATATTATAACAAGTTATTAATTATATATATATTCGCATTTATATCCTATAGCTAAGTGCTATTACTATACTTAACTATCCTTAGAATAATCTCCTCTTATCTAGTCTCTATAAGCTTACCTATTTATACTAATTTTTTTATAAGGTTATTCTAAGCTAACTAGAAGTTATTTAAGTCTATAAAGGTATAGTAGACTTATTCTAATACCTCCTAGCCCTCTTTTATAAACTCCTTCTTAGGTATATCTATTTTCTTATTATTATTTAACGAAGTTAATAAATCCTTATCCTTAGGACTATAGTTAGAGTAATACCGCTATATAATATTAGCGCGCTTATAACTAAAATAACTATAGCTTTATTAGTTTTTTTTAGGCTCTATCTTCTTGTCTCCCTTAGGTATCTTATTTATTACTTAACTTATAAAGTATAGCCTTTATCTTATTAGTTATATAAGCCTTATCTTATAGATCTATTATAAGCGCTTCAGCTAACTTAATAATACCTTTATAATACTTTAACTATTAGCATATAGCCTAGTTATAGTACTAGTTCTCTACTCCTTAAATAAATACTTAAATAGTATCTTTAAGAGAGATAGTACTACCTACTTATTAATATCTATATTATAGTTTATTAAACTTTAATATATATACTATTAGATTGCTCTTTATAAGCTTTATTATATATATCTAGTCCAATAATTAGACTTATAATATAATAATAGCGCTATTATATATCTATAAAAAAGTCCCCTATATCTTAAAGCTACTCTAAGTATATATTTTAACTAAAAGTAGTCCTTTTATAAGGTTATTATATATCATAGCTACTATATAGAGATCCTCTATATATGTTAAGTTATCCCTAAGAGCGACTCTATATACTATAAGCGCTATTTATACTTATATTACCCTATATAATCTAATTTATAAATCCCTTTAAGTTATAATCCTTTAGGAACTTTATTTAAAAGTCCTTAAAGCAGTCTATACCTAGCTTAGGTATAGTAATAAGCTCCCTAGGAACTAGTAGGATATTTATTATTATAATATCTAAGCTAACCTCCTGCGCTCTAAAGTATAAATAAGCTAGGCTTATTAAGGTACTTATTAGTAATAATACTATTAGAGATAAAGTATGTTTATTATTATTACTAACCTTAAATAGCGCTAGGGTTATCCTATATACCTCCTATAACTACGCCTAAAGAGTCTTATTCTCCTTAAGTTTCTTTTATTAAGCTAATTATAGCTCTATAATCTTATATTAAAGATCTATAATAGCTTGATCTTAAAGCCTTATTACCTCTATTTCTTATAGCATAGTCGCTATAACTATAAGTAACTTTATAGGCTTTTTAGAAATATATCTAAGTCTATATAGTATATATGTTATATTAGATAATTATATACTAATAGATTTGCTATTTTATTAATTATTATAATAAGTAATTTAGATTTATAAAGATATATAAGTTATATAAGTTATACTACTATATAATAATTAGGATCTTATATATAGTTAGGGGTTAGAAACTAGGGTTAAATAAGTATATTATTTATAGTTATATAAGCGAAGCTGTCCTTATACCTAGTTATAATACGACCCGCGCTCCTGTTATATACCTTTATATGCAAAAAGCCCTTATATCGCGTATAATGCCACTAACCCGCATATAGCCTAACATTACGCCGCGCGCCGCCCGCCTATTGCGATATAGCGCCGTTTGCGGTCGTAACATGTTGTTCCAGGCATAGGAAAGCCCAATCCACTCCCCGTGTGATGGCTCTTGTGCTCGGTAGGGGTCTCGATGGACGATAATGTGAGTCATGGCTATAAAAAATGATTAATCGATCGATCTAGGCGTCTAAACAAGCTGCGACTCGCGCCCTCGTGCTTAAGGTGGAAGACGATGTAGACCGTAGAAGACCGAAAGACACCCCACCCACCGCTCACGCTGTGCCCTCTAGCTAGGTACCTTGCTAGCTTGCCTACCTTGCCTACCTTGCCAACCTTGCCTACCTTGCCTACCTTGCCTACCTTGCCTACCTTGCCTACCTTGCCTACCTTGCCTACCTTGCCTACCTTGCCTACCTTGCCTACCTTGCCTACCTTAAGGTAACCTATAGCGTATTACTAACCCTACACTAACGTATAGGCACTTGCTGAGCAAGGGGACACCACTCATTAGCAAGATAATAGCGTCGTGTTTCAATGTCATTCACCCTTGAGCTTAACGGGTCCAAACCAACAGCTAGCTGAGGTGGCACAGCGCGATGGTACCAAGGGGACCCAGCTGTCTCCGATTTTGCTATAACCCACCTCAATAATAAAATTCTCAATTAGGCGGGAAGGAGGTTAGCTAGCTTCTAACTAGGTAAAACTCCGCACTGCTTATACCACATTCCGCACTGCAGTTCGAGGCAATGCACATACGAAGGTCGCGGTCAAAAGTATTCGTACATCAGGGGGGCCCTGCCGCCGTGCGAGTATAGGTGGGTTTTCATGGTTTTGACTGTAGTCGATCTTTTGCCTGCTTTAGCGGTAACTTCGGTTATAAAAAACGAGGATATCCTAACTAAAAATTAGCTTATACTATTATTTTAGATTAAACTACTCTTTTCGATATAATTATAGAAGGGGGGGGCCCTACTTTATAAGAAGACGCTACTAATACTACTATATAGTACTAGTATTCACGATACTAGTGAAGTCGAGAGAATAGGATCTTAGCACCCGTATAGGGATCCTAACCCTATAGGGGTTAGGCTAGGTATCGATTACCTAGCTATATCGAGACTTCGAGATGCCCCGTAATATATTTACTTCGATGCGGGAAAAAGCTATTAATCGTGGATAGAAACCGGGGGAGCCCGTACTTAAGGTATTCGTTACGAATGCCCTATAAAGTAGGCGCCTTATGCGAATTATTAAAGAACTTAAGGTTTAGTAGTAATAAAACTAACTATATATAACGCTATAGTATAGAGGGGTAATTAGGTGGGGGTAGGGCTAGTAGTTAAGCTGATATTTAGCTGGCCTCTGGTTAGGCACTGTGAGAAAAAGTGGGACTGTACGAATACTTTTGACCGCGACCTTCGTAGTTAATCATCCCGTTTTACTAGGAGGGGAAGGAGAAAAAGAAGAAAAGTCAGGCGAAGTGTTGGAATTAAACGTTGCGAATCGGTCTTCTGTACTAACCTTTTATAGTAAGGCTAATCTAACACCTAGATAAGCGAGACACGCTAAGGTAAGGTACTGCCTTGTGGGGCTAGCGGCTCCAACTCGGGTCCACTTCCTTCTGCAAGATCGTTGTGCAGTGACGTTCCTCAAGTGCTATTTCAAGTGCTATTGACCCTCAAAGCTGCAAACTGGCGCAAACTTTCACATATCATGTTGATGTTACCCCTAATATCTTTTTGTTCGGTCTGCCTCTTCACCTAACGCATTGCTATCTCGTTATCCTTCCGAAATTCATCTCACCGCGTTACTATATTAACTAGATAGCTATCCTACGAGCTAGCGGGATTTCTAGCTCTGAGCTTGCCTGCATAGCAACAAGCTAGGATCGGATATAGCTAGCAATAGTATTAATAGTAGCAGTGTTAGTCATAGCTTTAGTTGCACTAGCAGCTGCGACAAAATCCCCCTGGCAGACCTCGACGCCTTTAATAAAAGCTTCCCCTCGGCGCCTAATCGATACTCTCGGGCACTTCAAAGTCGACTCCCAGGCTCATAATAACATCTCCTATCCTACGCTGCTTATTATCTTCTGCGTCCCCCCTCAGCAGGAGGAGATCCTCGCTTGTTTCTTCCAATAGCTTGGCGCGGCTCGATGTGTGCGACCTCGAAACTAGCGATTAGCTTGTTGAGATGTGTGAAATAACGATAAAGACTCAGGTATACTCCTGATCAAACTCCTCTATTGTAGTATTGAATTAATTTGAAATACCTTCGCTGCTGATGCTGCTGTAAATACCCTTCTCGCTGCAATAGTGGATGCAAACCAAGTCACTGCGCAACGCTTTATTTCCTAATTGGAGAGCCTTCGATAGAATAACTCAGTCCGCGTTATCAAAGTGGGTATAGTCACTAAGCAGCCTGATATTCAGTTCTTGGAGTGTAGAGATTACGTTACAACTGAAGACACCACCAAGTTTCCCCTATTCTCGTCGACGTTGCCTTCAGCTGAATCATGGCTAGCGTTAGGAAGGCCATGTCGTATGTTGACGAGACCAACGGTTTCATCCGCACTATCATCGTCCTCGGCGCTATGAGCTGTCATTTACGACGCTACTATAGACGTTCAAGCTGACGGCGGAGTCCGCTTCCTCGCTGCCGACTTCTTCACCAAGGCTACCAGACACCAACCGAGTATATGAAGTATCCCTCCCGCGTAGAGAATGCGATCGAGCAGCACACGTAAGTAATCTTAAACGTTCATACCCCATCTTAACTTCAGCGACGGCTAACAAATGATTCTTTACAGGTTCACTAGATTACACGCAACAATCACCCCTAGAGGTTTTCAAGCTCTAGCTGAGAAAGCCTACAAGCATCACTGCATAGCGGAGAACTAGCGATGCCAGAGCGAAGAGGACTCCTCCGCAGCGAAGCCGAAGGCGAGGCACCAGAACGGAGACGAATATAGGCAATATTGCGTGGAAGGTTATCCGAACGAGGGGTCTGAACGAGAAGAGGAGCTACATGGGATACTATGTAACTGCCTCTGCTAGCAAAAGCCGCAGCATTCATCTATATCTGCGCAGCGAGAGAAACTAGCCCGTAGCCCCCAATATCAACGACACGCTCACCAGCATGATGAAGCTGGTGCGATATATCATCCGAGCCCCAGGCGACGACTCGACGCTGATGATATTAGTCCGTTGGCTTCAATAACAAACAGCCATAGCTACTGCTTAGCGCAGTCCAGCTACCCACCTAGCCTTATTCCATACTATGGATCAGCCCTTCAGGTCACTCATCAAAATCTTCTCCGAGGCTGGAGATTTAAGGTGGTGCCGTGCAGGAGCTCCACATGTCAATGTCCACACGTTTGACGATCTCGATCTTGGTCCGGACGTCCGCTCTTCCTTACAGGTACACGAAGCTTTGCATTGCCACCTTGCTATATCGCTTGGAAGGTAAGTAAAGTTATAAGTAAGTAGGTCCGGCCGCCTCCCTTGGATAGGGCCTCCCGGAGGACAGATTACCAACACCACGAGGAGGTTCACTCGCTAACATCCTTGCCGCACAGTACCAGCCCCCGGTTCTTCCATTTCAGGACGAAACTTAACTTCCACCCAAACCCTGTATTTGATAGCCCTCCATCCTGAGGTTGTATGACTAGAAGCTGGACCAATTCTCATCCGAAAAGGCGAGCGATAAACCTCATGGCTTTCTTGCAGAGGAACTTTACGAAGCAACTGAGGTTGGTGATGATAGTACTAGTGAACACTAGCATAAGCAAGATGTTCTCCAACGCGTGACTTCGACGGCTATCTTTCCATGTTAGGGAGAGACCCTACGCTCACGAGGTCTTTCCTCTCCTCTTGAGCTCGAGCCCGCGCTTCTTTATCTCACCTGCCGACTACTAATCCTATAAGGCGCCTCGATCGCTTTCTCCCGGTACTCACGAAGCTTTATGTCACAAACGGGGTATGGTGCAGAGTGAGAGAGTTAGTATAGATAGGTGCAAAGTTAGAATTCTTCTCTAGCCCTCTAGTCTATTATATAAGGGTATATAAGGGCTAGAGGACTTATCTAGGGAGCTACCTAATACCCCCTATCTATAGACTTCCCTAGGATAGCCTATTACCTAGGGTACTACTTAGTATTCCCCTTCTATAGACTCCTAAGATAGCTTATTATCTAAGGCGCTACTTAGTATCCCCCTTCTACAGACTCCTATAGGGTAGTCTAATAAGTCCTTTTCCTTATGATCTTATCCTAGCTTATAATATAATCCCCCCTCTTTAAACTAGTTTATCCTTAGATTAGGCTACTCTATAGTTATCTAGAGGATACTTAATACCTACTTAATTTCTTCTTATAAGCCTTCCTAGTTCCTAGTTCTTATAGATCTAGAATTTAGTATCCCTAGGTCTAGCTATATAACTCTTCTTTAAATAGCTAGGTAGCTTAGAGGAGCAGTTAGCTAGTAGTAAGGCACCTATCCTCTACCTAAGCTACTCTTATAGCTCTCTATATAAAAGGTGCTCAGAGGTATAAACGGACTTCAGAACTCAGAGGAGCTCAGAGGAGCAGTTAGCTAGTAGTAGGGCACCCGGTCCTCTACCCTAGCTACTCTTATAGCTCTCTTCTGAAAAGTCATAGCTTAGAGGAGCTTAGAGGAGCAGTTAGCTAGTAGTAGGGTATCTATCCTCTACCCTAGCTATTCTCATAGCTCTCTATCTAAAAGGTCTAAGACTATCTAGTAGTTATCCGGATACCTATAGCTCACTTCCCTTATAAGAGTTATTCCTTCTTTTATAGGGTTACGCTAAAATATATTATTATTTGGGGTTATTTTTATTGCTTTGAATTCGCCCTCTGAATTAGTATATTTTCTAGTTATTATTATATTTTTAGTAGCTTTATAGGGGTAATAAAGATATTCTCCCTCTAGGGGTGAAAGAGGTTATTATTATTATATAGGGGGTTGCTAGTAGTTATCTAGTAGTTATCTATACGTAGTAGGATAAAGTTAAATAATATCATAATCTAGGGATTATCTTCATTTTAGCTATATAAAAAGCTTTATCTATACGTAGTAGGGTTAAATAAAGTTAAATAATATGATAATCTAGGGATTATCTTCGTTTTAGCTATATAAAAAGCTAACTTTAATATCGAGTTAAAAAGTATAAATATTATTCGAAATTTCGCTCTACTAAAATCCTTCTTCTTACTTCTTTAGATCATAATACTAATAAGTTACTATTAGTCTCCCGCTCTCCTATTATAACTTTATCTTAATTATTATATAATAAATCTATTATTATATCTTCTGCTGCTACTAACGCTGCCCCCTTCCCTGCTAATACCCTAGATGCTTTCTATATCCCTATAATAGGTGAGCTATAGGTATGCTCCTGCTGCTGCTACTTCCTAGCATAGGCGAAGTAAGAGCTACCTAAGAATAATATTCCTAAAATCAAGCTTCTCACGAGCTTAATTATCTACTTTAAGAGTAATAGTAAGCACCTAGTCCTTAGCTAGTACTTATCTAGTACTTTACTAGCTTTAGCTTTAGAATTTATTACTAATTTATATATTTTTTAGATACTTTAACTAAATATAAGTATTATACTAAAATAAGTAATAGAAAGGCTTATATTAATATAAGTTTTATATATTGCTTTCTAGGGCTTAGCTATTAACTCTCTATAGCCTACCCGTTATATAATAAGCGCTACTAATAAACTTAAGCGCCTTATAGATAAGGGCAGTTCTAAGCCTGATATTCAGGCTTAGTATGCTGAGAATAAGGTAGGTTATCTAGTACCTCTCTAGTGCCTCTCTAGTATCTAATTATACTTAAGAGGAGATCCTTGCTACCTAGCTTATAATTAAAAAGGCCCTCTAAGCTAAGAAAAACGATATTAATATTACGCCTAAGAAGCATAAGGCTAAGGAGGTAGAGATCTCTATAGAAATAGAGGACTACTAGGTAGCTACTTTAGAGGAGGCTACTACTTACTAGTAGTACCTCTCTAAGGAGGTAGAGAAGTAAACTAAGTTATTATAGAAATAGTATAAGGAGCTCTGCTATTACTATTTAGAGATAGAGCGGTTTGCTAAGTATTAAGTAGAGGCATAGGAGTTATAGGCTATATGCGCCTAAGAGTTAGTTAACTCTTATAATAAAGTTATAAGTCTATATAAGCCCTACTAGTACCTCCCTAGTGCTTATCTAGTATTTCTAATATACTTTTAGAACTATAAGGCTATTACTACTAAATCTAGTAGCGAGGATAATAGCTTTAAGGAGATAAGCGCTAGCGCCTAGTGGATTTAAAATTTCAGGAGCGCCCCTAGTAAGCTGCTAATAAGCTCTAGGTAGTTGTTAGTTACCTTTGGGTATATATCTAGTTGCCTTTAGGCGTTTTCTTATTTCCTCTCGCTTTATTAGGGGGCCTTCGGGCTAGTAAATTGAAATACCTAGCTAGCATGCCCTATTTCTAACTAACTACTAGTTACCTATTGAATTATATAGGGATTATAATATTTCTACTTATAATTAGGCTTTATAATTATTTTATAAATCAATAGATATATTATGTTATAGTTCCTATGAATTATCTAGTTCGCTATAGCCCTTCTATTTGATGAGGTACTAATAGTTCTATCTAGGGCCCCTATAGTTGATGATATAGTCTACTATATAGATGTTATTATTATCGTTATTAATTGGGATTTCTCGTGGTAAGATGGCTAAGCTAAAAGAAAAAGGCTCTAATTGCATAGGCGTGAAAATATTATAGATTTGGTACTTTTTGTTAATCTAGAGCTTATCCGCTCATCCCCTGTTAATTACTTATTAGATCTTAAATAGGTAGCGAAAATAATAGGGTCCTCTTTTGTTATACTTATAAATTCGTACTTATTAGTGTTTTTATAGAGGCTATTAGCCTCTAACAAGGTGAGTACCTATCTCACTGCCTCTATATAGGAGTCTTGTCTGTATTATTAGTAAATATCAAGATATTATCTAAATATGCAATATAAATAATATTAAGCTTTAGTTAACTTATCCTTTCTTCCTCCTTAATAAGATAATCTAATTCAGCCTCTATTACTTAATTAACTAGTTCTTTACTAATACTCTCTTTATTATTCTAATTAGTAAGTATCTTATCCTAAGTTTAGCTATTTAGTAGCTCTTATCTAGTAGGGGATCCTATCTCCCTAGTAGACCTATAAGTAGGTATTATTATTATATATAGTATTGCTCTAACGGTTTGCACCCCTATTAGTATAAGTATAAGAGAAGAACGTGTTATAAATAGGGTATAGTATAGAGTGAGAGAGTTAATATAGATAGGTATAAAGTTAGAATATTTATTCTTCTCTAGCCCTCTAGTTTATTATATAAAGGTATATAAGAGCTAGAGGACTTATCTAGGGAGCTACTTAATACTCCCTATATATAGACTTCCCTAGGATAGCCTATTACCTAGGGTGCTACTTAGTATTCCCTTTCTATAGACTCCTAGGATAGCCTATTATCCGAGGCGCTACCTAGTATCCCCTTTCTAAGGACTCCTATAAGGTAGTCTGATAAGTCCTTTTCCCTACGATCTCATCCTGGCTCGTGATACTTCACCGTGAGCGTGGTCTTCTGGATCGCTTCGGTGCAGTTGAGCTAGCCCGCGTTCCCGGTGTCTAGGACACGAGGGATATTTGTTATTGGCTGTGCTGCCCGCTTACCACGCCGCCTGTAGTGCAAAGAAAGGCGGCTACCTCTAGCCGCTAGTATCTAGTGAGGAGGCGCTAGCTAGACCTACGCTGATATAAGCAACCACCTTCTGTTATCTATGCAAAGGAAGGAATGTAGCTATTGAGCCAGCTGGGTAGTGGCAGGTACTCTGCGGCTAGCTGAACTACTATCTCACCTGAGGTAGCTCACTTCTGCCTGGCCTGGACTATCTCAAGCGATGCATCTTGTAGGCATGGTTATTAACGCAGCATAAGATCCACTTCCCGCCGAACAGCGCCAGATTCTCCTTCACCGCTGCCTTAGAGACAGGTATGCGATGTTTCTTGCGCATACTCAACGTCCTCGTTGTTCTTCTCTAACCACTAGCAATTATCACGCAAAGTTTCAGGCTATAGGGAGGTTAAGCTTGCTTGAGGGTACTATGAACTGCTTTGAAGGATTTAGGAGGATCTCGGACGCCTCTCGCACGCTGAATTCGACTTTAGCAGGATTCAAAAGAGGCAACCCTTGCGGTACAGTGTTTTCTACGTATTACTAGCGGCAGCAATGCGTGCATGGCAGTCTTCGCACCACAGCTAGGAGCAAAACACCTGAACCGAGTATGAGCCCAAACATAGCATCCAAGCAGGTTGGACAGTTCCCAAGCCGCCGACAGAATTCGGGGTGTGATGGCGGGTGCAAATTCAAGAGACGCATGTATTACAAACTGGCGTCAGGACGTTGATGACGGAAGATCTTGACGACAGGGACAGACGCCAGGTGTTTGTAGTGATCGGATAGGAGGTCATCATGTCCCAGACCTTCGGGACCACATCCGCCTTCCTATTACCTATGTTGCAGTGGGTAGTGGGGAATAGACACGAGGCCGTGGCAGGCTGGTGGATGTAGTTCGGAAACCGGCGGTCGTCGAAGGCGGCGGCGGCTGCTAGGGGGCTAGGTGTGATAAGACCGATCAAAGGATTCGTCAGTGGCCACACAAAACCGAGCAGCCCGGTGATCAAGGGGATCCTATTCCATAAGCTTAGGAGCCGTTCATTTACTCTATACGCCTTCCCCAGCCGAGTATTGATATGACGCGTCCCAAACGTGACACGTGCTGTTAACAACGATGCGATTGCAAGGTTGATCGAAGCTACGGGGAGGAGGCAAAGTTGTCAGCGTTGCGGTTGTCATCCATGTGAGCATTCAGGCAGCCACACTCTGTCTTCCGACATCCAGACTCAGCCAAGGATGGCCCGCGTAGGTCGTAAACGGCTGCGCAGACTTCGCTTTGCAATCAGGTGACCGAGACGCTAGGTCGATGCCATTTCGGCTTTTTCACAGACAGCGTCCAACGCACACGCTCGTCCAACATGCACGAAGGGCCATGCCACGAAACCCATCATCACGGATCAAAAGCATGCGAGACGTAATGAATCCGAAGAAGCTAACACAGGTGGACAGAACGCATGGCTAACAGCATTGGTAAGATATAGTCACACAGCATTGCCAGCAGATGGTGTGGCCCTTGTCTCCTTATGAAGACGCCGATAGCACTATAACACGGAAAGGGAGGAGGCGCAGCGTTGATCGCAGCGGGCGTAAAAGTCCAAATCGCAAACTTTAAGTAGATAGGGAATTGCATCAGCTAGGAATAGGTCAAAATGCGAAGACATAAGATCTGAAGCAGGATAACATATCCCTCGTCTTGCTCTCCAATTATTAACCTACCCCTGATAATAGCAGGTGAGGATATCTAAGGAGAGACGAGGAGGACATACTAACGAAAAGCTCACTAGTCTCATAGCGTTATCTGGAAGGTTTTGATAGCATAGGGCTCTAATCCTGGCTAGCAATGTTATCAAGATAAGCAAGACCGCCTTCGCCCCTTAGCTGAGGTATAGCATCGAACGGTCGAAATATTAACGCAGACCTCAGAGGTCCAGGCGACGTATACTTTAGAGGATATCGGAGCGGACATGCGACGAGATCGGGGTATAGCGCAGCTCTAGTGTAATCGTGGAAAGTGCATGGAGCGAATCTGAGCAGTAGTTGGAGTAGGAAGATGTAAGGTAGTGTAATAGACCCTGAAAGTCCTAGCGGGGATATTAGCTAGAGTCGACGACCAGACGAGTATGCTCGAGCATCAGCAGATGCTAGTTAGGTGCCTACTAGCAGCTGCAAGTTATTCGACGAAAGGGTTTAATAAGACCCCACCCCAAGCAACGAAATCCCCCCACAACCGATAACGCGCCGCGTTGCGCAACCTGCATGCTATATAACATATATTATCCTAGTTAGCTAGGTTTTTCGCTATTATAACGATCGAAATAAAATCCAAAAAAAAATACCACGCTACTTTGCATGCCTAGTTATACCCCCGACGACCTCGCTAGCACTATTATAGCTATACGGGGTAGTTAGCCCGTCCTCATAGCTATAAGAGAATAGGGGGTATTATATACTACTATTTATAGCTATTTAAAAAGCGCTATATTAAAACGTGAGTCGAAAGTATGCGAATAACGCCTAAGTATAAAGCAGGAGTCGGCTCTAATAACTTAGGTCCTTATATAAAGCTCCCTAGGCTTCGCGCCTAGCTATTGATATATATAAATATTCGCTAAACGCATCCTTCGCGCTACTAGCAATATATAGCTACTTAGGAGGAAGTAAATAGAGGGCTTCCTATGCTAAAACCTAGCTATTAAGACGCTTAAGGCATAGAAGATTAATACTCGATGCGTTAAAGATATTACTATTAATAATATTAAGTAGTTCTTTATAATTCTTAACCTTCTAGAGGTTAAGAAGATATTAATAAGCCTTTAATAAAATATAGATAAAATAGGAATTATAAAAGGGATATAGAGGGATAATTTAGTACTAGGATATTCCGGAAAGCTTTTAATATTTATCTAGAGCTCTGAGGATTACACCTAGATATCTATTATTAAGTATATCTTAGTAAATAGGCAAAGCTTACCTCTACTTATTATCTTTAAGAGTAAGACTATATAGTAGTAGTAGTTCCCCTAGGATCTTATAAACTTCGCTTTATAATACTTTATATTATTAAAGAACGGATAGATATTAAATAGTATAGGTATCGAGTAGCTAGAGAAGGTATTCTTACCTAGAATAACCTCAGAAGCTAAGAGACTACGTTCTAAGCGTCTTCTTATTATAGATAGCTATAGAAGCTATATCTCTAACGAGTTTATATAGAAATATTATATTAATAATATTTATTTAGCATGCTTGCTAGCTTATTTATTATATTTCACGCAGCCGCTAGATATATCAGTCTTTTCACCTCTAAAGGGGTCTTATAGACGTTATCTAGAGGAATGCAACTATATACTTAACTTAGTACCGATTAGCAAGTAGAACTTCCTCTAGTGCTATTTGCATGCCCGTAGCGATACCCTCTAGCCTTATATTATTAAGGCAAGCTAGAAGCTAACGGGTATATAGCCTATTAATATATTAAAGCTGCTCATAAGCAGGTTCTTCTATACCCCTATAGTAACTAACGTTCCGAGGGCCCCTACATAGCGTGAGAAGCTAGTAGATATTATAAAGGGCCCTGAGAATAATGTTATAAAGATACTAAAGTCTTCTATTAATTTGCTATAATATAGATAGTTATTTAATAATAATATAAGGGGTAGAACGAGGTTATAGCATCTCTAGCCCGACCCAGTTATCTATATCCTATTCCTAGAGAAAATCGGGAAGCGATTAGACCTTAATAATATAGCTATAGCTAATAACTAGTAGATTATTTATATACTCGAGGCCTAGGTTAAAAAATATAAGCTAAAACTAAGAGGAAAAGTTAAGCTGAAACTAAACGAGCGATTTATAATTATTAAAGATATTTAGAAGAAGCAATAGGAGGTTTAGAACCGTTTAATTAAGTTAGAAGTAGTATTAATTAATAGCGAATCTTCTAATAATAAGGAGAGTATAAAATTATATATCGTCGTTGCAGATTAATAGAGATATTTAGCGATATATCAAAATATAATTATTATAGTGAGGGTCTAAATGCATAAAAATCGCGTTATCGGTTGTGGGGGGATTTCGTTGCTTGGGGTGGGGTCTTAATCCGGTAGAGGATAGTCGTTATAATTCGGCGATTAGTGGCCAGGCGGTCAGGTGGTCTTCATTTTTTTTTTAGTAGTAGGTAAGGTAAGGTGGTTGAGGCTGACACTATAAAGGAGTGGACGTTCGACGTTTTAGCTGAGGTCTATTAGGTAGGGGCTGAGGAGCTAACTATGTTCTTAGGTACCTAAAATCTAGTGGTGCCTGGTAAGGTACCTTGGGAGGTAGGTACCTGGGTAAATGTTCTATCAATTTCTCCCGTCTAAGCTAAGGTACCTCACCTTGCGCACCGCTTTATCCACACCACTTGATCTATGGAATTATCCCTAATCTAGCGACATAATTAACCCAACTTTTTATATCAACTAGTTAGTGGGTGTGCACCTCCACAAGATTCTACAGCAAGCTGTGGCAGAGTCGCGTTGAGACTGCTCCCCTCGGCTGTCCGCTTGCAGATAACATGCCTAATCGCTAGCGGCCTCTCGACACGACGCGTCAGACAGCAGCGGACGCACGATGTGATCAGCGAGAGAACGCTACCTCAACCAGATTGCCCGCAGGTTATTCGCATAACTACAGCCCCTCGTCTATAGCAGCTCGCCGTTGCAGCTCCATCGCTCGGGCTAGTATGTCCACCTAGGAGCGTTAGCATCGCATTAGGTTTCCAGGCCTGGGAAGAAACAGCATTCCGCGTCACTTTCTGTAATAATGCTTTCTCCTCAAGCTCAACTAGAGTGATAAGCTCTCCCCATAGCTACTATAGTAATCTCTGCCTCCAACTCCTATTCCGCACTTCTTCGTCAGCCAGTGCTAATTCTCGGTTTCTATCTATCAAGTTTCAAACCCTCTGCTAATATTAACTGCTATCCTTAGTAAAGCATAGCTATTACCGTTAAACGAAACATAGCTGCTACACGGCGTCAAGAATATAACTGCTACCAGATCAACTATTCTCAGTGTTGAAAAGCAGCGACGCCGCCTTGGTTATCGTCGCTCGTTACTCTTACCATCACCCGTTCCAAGAGCAACACCAGCACTACGCGAGCTAAAAAGCCATGAAGGATACAACGGTTAGTATTGCGCACCTGGCGTCTGCATCACGACTATAGATAAGCTTTGCGGGATCTGGCACGATCTTGGACATAGACTGACGCGCATCTATACAGAGTCGGTCGAAACCACTAGTGCTGATTCCTACTCATCCTCGCACCCCGCAGGAATACCCTCGTCGATCTCATCCAACCCACGCTAGCTCAATACGCCTTGCTATTATAAATAAGGACCTAGCCTGCTAGTGGTAAGAACCAGTTTGTCACAAAAGGGTATAGTGCAGAGTGAAAGAGTTAGTATAGATAAGTACAAGGGTTAAATATTTATTCTTCTCTAGCCCTCTAGTCTATTATATAAAGGTATATAAAAGCTAGAGGACTTATCTAAGGAGCTATTTAATACCCCCTATCTATAGACTTCCCTAGGATAGCCTATTATCTGAGGCGCTACCTAGTATTCCCCTTCTATAGACTCCTATAGGGTAGTCTATTATCTAAGGCGCTACTTAGTATCCCCTTTCTATAGTCTCCTATAATCTAATAAGTCCTTTTCCCTATGATCTCATCCTAGCTTATGACACGATCCCCCCTCTCTAAACTAGTCTATCCTTAGACTAGACTACTCTATAGTTATCTAGAGGGTACCTAGTGCCTACCTAGTTTCTTCCTATAAGACTTCCTAGTTCCTAGTTCCTATAGGTCTAGAATTTAGTATCCCTAGCTCTAGCTATATAACTCTTCCTTAGATAGCTAGGTAGCTTAGGGGAGTAGTTAGCTAGTAGTATAGCACCTTATCCTTTACCCTAGCTATTCTTATAGCTCTATACCTAGGTATTTAAGAGATTTTATAGATAAGAAGCTTAGAGGAGTAGTTAGCTAGTAATAAGGCACCTATCCTCTACCCTAGCTACTCTTATAGCTCTCTATATAAAAGGTGCTTAAAGGAGCTTAGAGGAGTAGTTAGCTAGTAGCAAGGTACTTGTCCTCTACTCTAGCTACTCTTATAGCTCTCTGTATAAAAGGTGCTCAGAGGAGCTTAGAGGAGTAGTTAGCTAGTAGTAAGGTACTTATCCTCTACCCTAGCTACTCTCATAGCTCTCTATATAAAAGGTGCTTAGAGGAGCTCAGAGGAGTAGTTAGCTAGTAGTAATCTAGCTACTCTTATAGCTTTCTATCTAAAGGTCTAGGACTACCTAGTAGTTATTTAGATACCTATAGCTAAATTCCCTCGCAAGGGTTATTCCTTCCTTCGCAGGGTTATATTAAAATATATTATTATTTAGGCTCGTTTTTATTACTTTGAATTCGCCCTCTGAATTATTATATTTTCTGCTTATTATTATATTTTTAATAGCTTTATAGGGGTAATAAAGATATTCTCCCTCTAGAGGTAAAAGCGTTTATTATTATTATATAGGGGTTAGCTAGTAGTTATCCTATATTTACCTAATACCTCCCTATTTATAGTAGGGTTAAATAAAGGCAAATAATATAATAATCTAGGGATTATCTTTATTTTAGCTACATAAAAAGATAACTTTAGCGTTAAATTGAAGATTATAAATATTACTTGAAATTTCGCCCTATTAAAATCCTTTCTCTTACTTCTATAGATTTATAATACTAATAAGTTGCTATTAGTCTCCTGCTCCCTTATTATTAACTTTATCTTAATTATTATATCTTCTACTACTAATAATGCTGCTCCCTTCCCCGCTAATATACTAGATGCCTCCTATATCCCTATAGCAGGTGAGCTCTAGGGGTGCTCCTGCTGCTGCTACCTCCTGGTATAAGCGAAGTAGGAGCCCCCTAAGGAGGATATCCCTGAGATTAAGCTCCTTGCGAGCTTAATAATCTATTTTAAGAGTAATAATAAGTACCTAGTCCTTAGCTAGTACTTATCTAATATTTTACTAGTTTAGCTTTAGAATTTATTACTAATTTATATAATTTTAGATACCTCTACTAAATATAAGTATTATATTAAAATAAGTAATAGAAAAGCTTATATTAATATAAGTTTTAAATATAATTTTCTAGTCCTTAGCTATTAACTCTCTATAGCCTACCTTTTATATAATAGGTACTACTAATAAGCTTAAGTAGCTAATAGATAAGGGTAGCTCTAAGCCTAATATTTAGATATAGTATACTAAGAATAAGGTAGGTTATCTAGTACCTCTCTAGTACCTCTCTAGTGCTTTATTACTAGTATCTAATTATACTTAGGAGGAGATCCTCGCTATTTAGCTTATAGTTAAGAAGGCCCTCTAGGCTAAAAAAAATAATATTAATATTACGCTTAAGAAGTATAAAGCAGAGGAGGCTAAGATCTCTATAGAGATAGAGGACTACTAGGTAGCTACTTTAGAGGAGGCTACTACCTACTAGTAATACCTCTCTAAGGAAGCTAAGAAGCAGACTAAACTATTATATAAATAATATAAAAAGCTTTGCTATTATTATTTAGAGATAGAGCGGTTTACTAAGCATTAGATAGAGGTATAGGAGTTATAGGCTATGCACGCCTAGGAGTCGCTCGACTCCTATAATAAAGTTATAAGTCTATATAAGCCCTACTAGTACCTCCCTAGTACTTATCTAGTTAATTTCTAATAGTTTTTAGAATTATAAAGTTATTACTACTAACTCTAGTAGCGAGGAAAATAGTTCTAAAGAGATAGGTGCTAGCGCCTAGTAGATTTAAAACTTTCAGGAGCGCCCCTAGTAAGCTACTAATAATCTCTAGGTAGTATTTAGTTACTTTTAGGCATTTTCTTATCTTTTTCTATCTTATTAATAGCCTTTAGGCGTTTTCTCGTTTTCTCGTTTTCTCGCTTTATTAGGGGGCCTTCGGGCTAATAAATTGAAATACCTAGCTAGCATGCCCTATTTCTAACTAACTACTAGTTACCTATTGAATTTTATAGGGATTATGATATTTCTACTTATAATTAGGCTTCGTAGTCGTTTCGTAAATCAATAGATATATTATATTCGGGTTCCTATGAATTATCTAGTTTACTATAGCCCTCCTATTTGATGAGATATTAATAGTTCTATCTAGGGCCCCTATAGGTAATAATATAGTCTACTATATAGATATTATCGTTATTATTATTAATTGGGATTTCTTATAGTAGAATAGCTAAGCTAAAAAAGGGTTCTAATTGCATAGGTATAAAAATATTATAAATTCGGTAGTTCTTATCTATCTATAGTTTATACGCTTAGCCCCTATTAATCACCTATCAGATCCTAAATAGGCCTAGGTATTTATTAGAAAGTTTCTAAGAAGGCTGCCTTTACCTAATGTTTGTTATTAAAAGTAATATAAGGTCTACTATAGTAAAAATAATAGGGGTCCTTCTCGAATTATAGAATTTGCTATATATTTTATTATACTTATAAAGTAAGTTAGTAATAGCTAACCTCTAGGTGAGTAGACCCTGAACTCTATTATATGCTACTAGGACTACTGAGACCTTTTGCTAGGGTTCGACGTTATTAGGTCTATAGGGAGAATATCCTATTAGTAGTTCAGCAGGTAGTATCTTAGTAGCCTTATAATAGGAGTTACTATAAATAAATTAAGCTAGGTCAAGCTATATTGCCTAATTATCCTAGTTAATATTATAGAAAGCTTATAAAAAGTACTTAATGCTCTTATTTTAGCGTTCTATTTAGCTATTAGTCTAGGAGTAAAAGGCAGTACTAAGTTTCCTCCTAATAACTAGCAGGTAGTATACTTTAGCTTAAAAATTACTAGTAAAGAGCAATCCTTAGTTAGATATAATAGCGTCTAAGAGCCTAAATATAAGGAAAATATATTTAGTAAGTAGTATAGCTAACCCGTTAGCTATATGTAACTCCCTAGTAGGGATGTATAAGGAGTATTTCATAAATTAGTTAATAATAATAAGAATGCTATTATAAAGCTTATTTCCTATTATAAGGGATAGTAGCAATTTAGTAATAAAGTTAATTAATATTTGTTAAAAGGGTTAGATAGGTATTAGTAGGGGTACAAGTTCGCTATAAGGGAGGTAGTATCTCAGTTTTATATACTAACACGTTGCATATATCTTAATATATTCCTTTATATTACCCTTCTGCGAATTCTAGAAAAATAACTTCCTAATCCTCTTTAGTATCTTAGTAACCCCCTATTAACCTCTAGATAGTTCGTTATAGAACGCTCTGAGGACTTTATTCCGAAGTAGGTGGTTTTCAGGGATATATAGGCCCTTATAATATTATAGGGTACTAGTATTATCTAGTGACTACCTTATCCCTGATTATTCCTACTCCTTATTAATATAAAAGGGGTCTTTCTATTAGGCTTTCTTAACTTAGTCCTAAAGCGAGGGTATAAGTTATTCTAGGGAGGTGTTTAATAGTTAAGTACCCTATCGCTACCTAGTGCCTACCCTCTGGATAGTAACTTTATTAAAATATCATAAAAAGTCCTATAGGAGCGAGTTTCTAGCTTCCTCGATTTTAATATCCTTAGGGGTATAATTAGGTCTTTATAAGAGGCTATTAGCTAGGTTATAGTAACTAGGCTAGTATTCGATCTCGAAGTTAAACGTTAATAGGTCCTATAGTAGCTATGCCTAATAGCTATTAAGCGTCTTCTTATTAGCGAGGTACTAATAACCCAGGTAGTTTGTAATAAACTAGATATAGTGCTAAGAGTAAAGCAAATAGTGCTGCTACCTTACTACTATCTCCCTAATAGCTAGTAGCTCTGCTTCTAGCGTGCTATACCGCAGTTATACGCCCTTAAGCTTCTGAGATATAAATACTACTAGTCTCTATATATCGCCCTCTAACTAGCTTAATATTGCCCCTATTATAAAGTCTAATATATTGGTTTTAATGCGAATTAGGAGTATAGGGTTAAAGTATTATAAAATAGGTACTTCTATAAATAAAGCGCGGAGCTAATAGAAGGCAACTAGTGCCTTACTAGTTATTACTAGTTATCCCTTAGCTATATTAGCAAGTCGATTAGTAAGCATGCTATAGATTTTAGAGTAATTCTTAATAAATCTCCTATAAAACCCTATAAATCCTAGAAATTACTAAATTTATTATATTATAATAGGTACTAGCTACTTAGCGATTACCTAGACCCTCTCTTATTCTATAGTAATCCTATCTAATAATACTACGAACCTAAGAAAGTCGATCTGCTCCTTATGGAATTTATACTTATCGGGGTTTGTATAGAGGCTATTAGCTTCTAACCGGGTGAGTACCTGCCTCACTACCTCTATATAAGAGTCTATATCGTTAGTAAATATCAAAATATTATCTAAATATATAATATAAATAACGTTAACTAGGCCTATAAGTAACTTATCAATAAATATCTAGAAGGTAGCGGGTGCGTTAATAAGCCTAAATAGCATAACGTAGTATTTATAGTAACTATATTATATATAAAATACTATCTTCTACTTATCTCCTTCTTAGATTCTGACCTAGTAGTAGGCGTCTTTGAGGTTAAGCTTAGTGAAATGCTTTGCTTATAAGAGTTAATCGAGGATTTTATTAATTAAGGGGAGAGGGGTGTAGTTCTTAGTAGTTACCTAGTTAAGCTCCTAGTAGTTTATATATAACCTTAACTTATACCCCTTCTTTAGGATAAATAGGATTAGTACCCCTGCTAGACTTATTAATAGGTATATCTATCCCTTTTATAGGGCTTTATAGATATAGTCCCTTAACTCCTCTAACTCCTTTTTAGCTAGTAGGTAGATTAGTCTAAATAGGGGCTCGGTCCTAGGCTCTAGGTTAATAGGGTAGCTTCTAGTAGCTCTAAACTCCGGTGTAGTCCCTGCTAGGTTAATATTAAATACCTTTTTAAAATCCTAGTACTCTAGTGAGATATTCGTTTTAGTATCCTTAGTATCCTCAGGTTCCTAGGTATCCTCCTAGTAGGTAGTAGTTAATATATAGTTAATCCGTGGTATGCTTATAAGTACTGCTCTTACTTCGTTTTCAATACGCCTAAGCTCTTTTCTAGTTATAATAGGGCGAATGCTTTTCTCGTATAGGGGAAAGGTCTAGCCTAACTCCCTCTAATTAATATTAGAGCACTCTAGTATGCACTAAGGGATCCCTAGGATAGCGTTATAGCTATTACTATTACTAATCCTGAAGTTATATGAAACCGTCCGCTAGATGCTTATACTATTAGTTATTTAGGTGACTAACTTCTATATGCTATAGTTAGGTCCCTTAGAGGCTTATATTCCCCTTATAGGTTCTAAGTCGTTAGCCTCTAGTTAGGTACTAGTTATAACCCTCTAGTTTATAATATTCTTATTAGCTCTATAATTAATAAGCATAGTACTAGTCTTCTAGCTACTTGCAACCTAGACCTATATTATTATTTCAAAGCGATATAGCTAGTTGCTATCCTATTAAACTACCCGCATAGTTACCTAGTTCTCCTCTAGTTATTTACTAGGGCAGGGTTTGCCTTTATAGCAGGGGTAGCTATACTTCTTATAATATAAGCACCTCAGGGAGATATAGCCTTTCCTATTATAACTATAATAGATAGTTTCCCTCCTGGTATCCTATAATAAGTCCTTATTATACTCCTGGTAGGTATTAGTATAGCTGCAGTTCCCCCTTATAGCCTCGGTCTGTTCCTCTGGATTAGTAGCTTAGCCCTCTAGTTATTATTCCTTATAGTTAGTCCTCTAGTCCCTTACTAGTAGCCTATATATTTATATATTGATTAGTTTAGCATTCCTAGCTCTTATATTAAGTTCGAGCTGCGATTTTAGTAATCTATTTGCTATAATATAGTATTAGAGCTTAGGGTTTAATCTAGCTATTATATTAGCTACCTGGATCTACTCTAGTTATTAGTAGGGGCTCTCTGCTGTAATCCCTTTATAGTAATTAATAAAGCTCTAGTATAACTATCCCGGTTACTAGTAGGCCTATTTAAGCTAAAGCTATGCTATTAGTTAACTAGTCTTCTATTATTACTTAAGTAACGTTCTTCGCCTTATTATTATATCTAATAGAAAGGTATAAGGTCTATCGCTTTGCTACTAATCCTTCTAAGTATCTAGTAGTATATAGTACCTTCTTAAGGTCTGAGGTAATCTTATTTATTTTAAATCGCGTATTGAGTTTACATATAAATTAATTATAGTTAGTCTAGGTACCCCCTTTATACCTAAGTATTAGGAGGTGCTTCCCCTAAAGTTCTAACTAGTGCTTCTTTGCCTTAGGGTTAGCGCTAATAACTACTTAGTAAGTAGTAGGGTTATCTATTAGGATTAATAGTTAGCTAGCCCTTAAGGCCTTAAGATATTCTTATTTATGCTTTAGTTAACTCTTCTTTTCTTTCTCCTTAATAAGATGATCTAATTTAGCCTCTATTAGTTAATTAACTAGTTCTTTATTAGTACTCTCTTTATTATTCTAATTAATAGGTGTCACACGCCTTTTGGTGATATAGTCGGCTATCACGTGGTATTCCACGTGACCACAGTTAGGCATAACGCCTATCCTTTAAGTAGGAGACTTCTAGTAGATAAGCTTAGAAGGCTCGGCTATTATAGAATATATCACGATATACCTATAATTACCTATTACACTATTTATTATTATTTATACTTATATTGCTCTTTTCCTTAGTTTACTCGCAGTCTTAGCAACCCCTACTATAGCCCTAGGCTAGTAAGAAGACTATAATATCTAGTAGCACGACCTATTCTTTTTTTCCTTATCTAAGACCTCCCTTATACTACGAAGACTCATAATGAGGTAGAGGACTTAGACTCGACCTCGAAACCCCCTCCTAAAAGTATTTATATACTAAAAAGAAGGAAGTTAAAGAAGTTAAAGAGATAGAGGTCTTAACTATTAACTTATATAGCTAACTATTTGAGTTTAATATTAAATTAGTATAATAATCCCTCTCTTATAGAGGAATATTATAATATAGGAGATATAGCTAGAATCGGATATTATAACGAGGCTTATAAGCTCTATAGTTTCTAGCAGGCTTATGAGGATTATAACTTTACCCTTAGCCTTAGTAAATAATTTTGCAACTAGATAGCGAACCTTGCTTCTCTCGAATAGGATAATAACTATATACCCTATATAGATATTATTAATATAAGCTAGAAGGCAAAAGCTAATCTATGCTATTACTAGATACTTAAGCCTAATAACTATATAGCTATATTAATTAGTATTATTAATATAATTATAGCTATAAGGGATACTCTAGTAATAGTAGTACTTTTTATACCCCTATCTAGAGAAGAAAGCCTTTATAGAGCTAGCGAGAGAATTACCCTTCTGCTCCCGAGAGACGAAAGAGTTGCAACTCCTATCTAGTCTAGCTAGTTAGATATTAAACCCCTAGGACCTCTTATTAAAGCAAGAGCTATAGTAGATAATATTTATAGTAGGAGTAGAAAAAACCCCGAATTATAAATTATAGCGCTAGAAGATATTATTATAGGACTATTAGAGCGAAAAATTCATAGAATACTATAAATTCTTTATAATACTACTACGGGTCTACTGAAGTAAGACCTATTAATAGGGAGGACCTAGCTGCTATAGTAGAATTTAGCATTACTATTAATATTTTTACTATTATCCTAGGGGCCCTACCTAGAGCTACTAGCCTAGGGTCTCGAGGCTTTACTCCTTTGAGTATTTAGCTAGCTCGAGGCTAATACTAGGATACTATAGCCTATAGGAACTCGATAGGAAGGTAGATTTACCTAATAATATAGTATTTTTTAGCTAGATATTAATAAGAAGTATAATATAGAGCCCGTCTTTTATAACTAGGATATTCTATACTATAAGGAGATAGATCTATAGATCTCTAGCCTAGATACTAAAACTACTAGCCTAGCTATAGCTTTAGAGATTATATAGAATTAGAGCTCTCTATTACGAGGGAAAGTACTTAGGTAGTAGGAATACTAACTCGGGCTAATTAAATAATAGAACTACCTCTGCATAGGATATCACGCCCTATATAACGCTATTAGGATATGTTTTATACTAACCTAATAGGAGTCTATCTAATAGATCGCTATATATAGTTTTACTATAGAAGACCTTAAGGGAGATAGAGATATTTATAACTTTGCTTAAAACTATTTTAAATATAATAGAGCGTAGATAGGACTAATATTTATAGTTAGCTAGCTATTAACGATCTTCTATAATATAATTAACCTAGAGCTTTAGCGATTCCTAGACGAACTAACTACTAGTAATACTCTTAAGGATTACTTTAATATAGCTAAGAAAAAACATAAGGCAGTTTAGCGCAGACTCCAGGCGCTAATTAGCATTAACTATATATTAGAAGAATCTAACGACGTAATATAGAATAGTAATAAGGGATAATAGAATAACCGAGACTTCTAATAGGATAATTATAATAATCCGCAACCCTAATAACGTTATTAACCTTAGTAACGCTTCTAGCGCTCTAATAACTATTAAAACTAGAAAGATCGCTGCCTATAGAACTAGCTATAGAGAAACCCGGGTTTTTAATATTATATAAAATATAATAGACTAGGCTAGACTAACTCAGATGCCTATTATATATAGGAGGATTATAACGACGACTATAATATTAATAACCTCGTTAATAGCAGCTATATCCTGCTAGACGTATAGGAAGTCCCCTACGATTTAGCTACCCTATTAGAGCAACTGCATAAAGAGGAAATAGCAGGCTAGACGACGGATATCGTAGTTATAACGAGAAGCCCGCTAGCAATCTCCCTAACTACTTCGGTTCTAGACTCTACTATATACTATATTAATAATATAGTAAATTTCGCAGGTCTTATTATAATTCCCCTAGCAAATAATGCGCAAGTATTACTTAAGAAAAACCAAATTATCAATACCTAGGTAAAACTAGTAAAACGAATAATACTAGCTAAATAGATATATCTCCGCCTTAATGTAAAAAGCAACGATATAGCTAGCCTAGAGGAAGTCTATATTAATATAAGCGCCTTAATAACTCTAGTTAATAGGAATTAGATGCTACGCTTTATGCGAAATCCTACGTTTTAAATAATAGAACTATAGAAAATAAATACAATAGACTTAACCTTTTATATAATAGAGCAGGTTATATTCGACTTCTATATCCCAGGCACTATTAATAACGTGGAGATCTATAGCCACGTTATTATTATAGCTAGAGTTATAAATACCCTCGGAGCGAATCTTCTGCTAGGAATACTATTCTATAAAGATCACAGGCTAGTTATAAACTTTAATAAGGGTATAGTTAAGTTCTACTTAGTATATAGAATGCAATATCTAGTTTAGTTCAGGAGATAGCATCTAGTAACTAGACGAGTTAATAACGCCTATACTATAGTTATTCCCCTATAGAGCGACGTATTTATTATAACTAGCTTTATTAACCTCCCTAAGTTAAGCTAGCAAGGCTCTAATACTTAGCAGTTTTAATCTAGTTATATAAGCGTAGTTAATATAATAGTTATAGTAGATAACCCTAAGCTTATCCTTATGCGAAATATAATAGATAGGCTGATAATAATCCCAAGAGGATAGCAGCTAGGCTATATTATTCTAATAGAAATAGAGGAAATTACTAACCTCATTAACTATATAGATATTATTACCCTTATAAGAGGAGAATTAAACTCGCGCTAGTTCTTGTAATCTAAATTCGATAGGGCTATGAGTAATATAGTAGCTAGCGTATAGTTTATAACCCTGCCTGCTAAATCTAGCCTAGGACTGCCTTATTAAGTAGATAATATTCTATCTTATAGAATATCTAAGCTAAAAGATATCCTAGTTATATAGAGCAAGGATAGAGTCGAGGTCTATAATTAGGACGCGGTTTTTACTAGTAGACTTAAGGAAATCCTCGATAACTGAGATATCTATTATAATAAGGGGATCGTACTTATACCGGACGACTAATATATATATATTAAGCTTGTTAAAGGATAGCAAAACTAGAAGGCTATAGTAAAGCCTTACCCCCTTAGCGCTAAAGACCTCGAAGTTATTAAAAATATCTATAGCAAAATGCATACTAATAGCAAGATAGTATAGGGTAATAGGCTAATCCTAGTCGTCTATCCGCTCTTCGTTATATAGCAAGTAGTTAATAATATAAAAAAAAGCAAGGTTATTATTAACCTTTGCCCTCTTAACTAAATCACTATCCTAGACGTATACCCGCTTCCCGACTAAGATGATATAATAGATACCCTTAGAGGGAAGAAACGCATAATAATATTTAATGCTACTAGGTTCTTCTACTAACTACTAATCTACTCGAGATATTATAATAGGATAGTAGTAATAAGTCCCTATAGTATCGAGGTTTCTAATATTATCCTTATAGGATTTAAGAACTTGCTAGCCTACGCCTAGCGTTTTATAGATCGCCTCCTACATAACTACTAGCACTTTGCTCGAGTATATATCAATAATATTATTATTTTTAGCAATAATAACAAGGACTATCTCTAGCATATTAATATTATTCTTAAGCTCTTTAAGAATAACTGCCTTTATATTAGACCTAAGAAGTCCTTTATAGGGTTTCCTAAAGTAAGACTCCTTAGCTATATTATAAATGCTAATAGTATTAAACGAATAGAGGATAGGATCGCAGCCTTTAAGAACCTCTGCTTCCTAAAACTCTCTATAATATCAAGAGATACCTCGGAATAGCTAGATAGCTATAACGCGATATACCCTAGTATAATATTATTATAATACTGCTATAGGATAGAAAGACCCGTCTTACTATAAAACTCTATAATAAAAATATACTTCCTAACGGTTTATTAAAAGCAGTTTGAATAAAGAGGGTCCAAAAGGTATTATTTAAGCTAATACTAAGCGAGCAAGAGGCGTAAAATACCCTCCAGGAGAATCTCTATAACTAGGTTATAAGATACTACTATAACCTAAATAAGCCTATATTTTTTAAGGTCGATACTTATAAAGGTAGCTTTAGGCTTATAATATTCTAACTAGGTATCTTATAGAATAGTACTAATATACCTAGCAAAGATATCACATAAATCTATATCTAACTAGTGCTTTTTCTATCTAAGGTTATATCGCCCTCAGAAAAGCAATACTTTGCTATAGAGGCGGAGGTAGTAGTAGTAGTATAAGCTATGAAGAAGCTCTGCAAGCTCGTATAATTAAATAAATACCCTATATAAATTCTCATAGATTATATAGCTATAAAGGGAATTCTTATATATACCTCGCTATAGACTATAGACCTTAATAAGGCTAACCTGCAGCTCGCGAGCACTACGAACTACCTATTACAATTTAACCTTAATATCACCTATATACTAGGGAAGCTTAATATTATCCCTAACGCCCTCTCGCATCTACTATTGCTTATAGCCTCAGGACGAGCTAATAGGTTTGAGGATAGCAACGTTCTTATGGAAATAACCTATAGCAATATTAATAACGACGCAGGATTTATAAGCATAATTAACTAGTTAGCTAAGAAGTCCTAAGCCTATAGAGTAATAGGGAAGATAACTATAAGTATTTCAGAGGATTTTATTGCTAAGATTATAGATAATTATATTAATAACACGAGGTATAGCAAAATTCTTAAATAACTCCGATCCTAGTAGAAGGAACTAGGTAAGTAGTAGTTACTATTTAATACTACTACTAAGTAAAATAGCGCTAGAGCTGCTAGGAGAGCCCTAAAATACTATCGAACGACTCCTTAGAGTCTATTACTAGAAGGGCTTATCCTTCACATAGCTACTAATAGCACCTAGAGACTCTGCATCCCGCGCAAGTTAATACCTGTAATTCTCTACCTCAGTTATAATAAAAAACACTACTTTAGCGCGGACCGTATAATAGTAGAAATATCGACTTTTTAGTTTTATAATAAGAATTCGCTTATATAATAATATATCGCCTATTATAACTAGTATAAAGAGAACTAAATCGACTGCTAAAGGCTACTAGGATAGCTATAACCTATCCCCGTTATAGATATCCCTTAT
>JAOQIF010000921.1:0-34336 GCA_026260285.1 Colletotrichum sansevieriae | reverse complement strand
AGGGTAATTCTCTCGCTAGCTCTATAAAGGCTTTCTTCTCTAGATAGGGGTATAAAAAGTGCTACTATTGCTAGAGTATCCCTTATAGCTGCGATTATATTAATAATACTAATTAATATAGCTATATAGTTATTAGACTCGAGTATCTAGTAATAGCATAGATTAGCTTTTACCTTCTAGCTTATATTAATAATATCTATATAGGGTATATAATTATTATCCTATTCAAGAGAAGCGAGGTTTGCTATCTAGTTATAAAATCGTTTGCTAAGGCTAAGGGTAAAGTTATAGTCCTTATAAGCCTATTAGAAACTATAGAGCTTATAAGCCTCGTTATAATATCCGATTCTAGCTATATCTCCTATATTATAATATTCCTCTATAAGAGAGGGATTACTATATTAATTTAATATTAAACTCGAATAATTAGCTATATAAGTCGATAGTTAAGACCTCTATCTCTTTAACTTCTTTAACTTCCTTCCTTTTAGTATATAAATGCTTTTAGGAGGGGGTTTCGAGGTCGAGTCCGAGTCCTCTACCTTATTATAAGTCTTTATAATATAAGGGAGGTCTTAGACGAGGGAAAAAAAGGATAGGTCGTGCTACTAGATATTATAGTCTTCCTACTAGCCTAGGGCTATAGTAGGAGTTACTAAGACTGCGAGTAAAATAAGGAAAAGAGCAATATAAGCGTGAATAATAATAAATAGTATAATAAGTAATTATAAGTATATTATAATATATTCTATAATAGCCGAGCCTTCTAAGCTATCTGCTAGAAGTCTCCTACTTAAAGGATAGGCATTGAGCCTAACCGTGGTTACGTGGAATACCACGCGATGGCTAACTATATCACCAAAAGGCGTGTGATAATATCCTTATTTAAGGAGTCTTCTTCTTTAGTAATAGCTTACTTAGCTATTAAGGCTTTTTAAGCTTTATATAAAGCCTTCTTAGACTTATTAGGTTTAGATTTAATAATCTTTCCTTTATCCTTAAGTTTCTAATAAGAAGGAGCCTTATTAGGATTTAAGAAGAAATAGTCTTCAACCTTATAATTCTTTAATTTATAGTAAGTATAAAAGAGAACGTTAGTCTTTTTCTAAGGTTTCTTATTAGACTTATTAGTCTTAGTATATGAGATAGTTAAAAAGACTTTTCTTTTACTTTATTGATAATATTAGTAAAAAGAGACTTAATTATAAAAGAGTCTAAGTCGTTTCTTAGAGCTTAAGTTATATTCGTTATAAAACCTTTATAATTATTATCTAGACTATTTAAAACCTAGGCTATCATAACTAGCTTAGGTAAAGCTATAGTCTTAAGGGTAAGAGTATCTATAAGCTTTTTTTAACTCTATTAAGATATTCTTCTATAGAAGGAAAGTTTTCTAGAGTTATATTAAAGAACTCTTTATAGGTTAAGTATTCTAAAGTAAAACCTATAGGCTTATAGAGATCCTTTAGTTTAACCTAAGCTATAATATCTATAAGAGAGTCTTTCATAACTCTTGATAGTAAATCTTTATAAAGAAGCTTTATATAAGCTAAGACCTTAAGATCTGCTTCCTTTTGGGGTATAGTCCTAGGTTCTTCTATTATACTAGCTTTTATATCTTTACTAATAAGTATAGCCTTAAAGCAAGTTATTTATACTTAATAGTTAAGACTACTAGATAAATAAGGAATATACTTTTCTATAGTTTAAAAGAAGAGTTATTATTTAGACGAACTAAGTAGCTAAACTAGTTAAGAAGAGATTCTTAATTATATAGACTATATTACTCTATTATAAAGGAGTTCTTAATCTCTCTAAAGAGGAAAGAACTAGATAGGCTAATTTAGATAAATCTGAAGTAGTAAAAGGAGTTATATAGCTAGTTATAGCTTTATTCCTACTACTATAATAAACTTCTTTAGAGATAGAAGTTAAAGACTTCTTAATAGTAAAGTAAACTCTATTAAGAGGAAAGTAATTAGGAAGTTAGAAAGGTATATTATCTCTCTATTCCTTAGAGAGTTCATTAAAGAGATAAAATTTAGCTATATTAGCTAGTTTATTAATAATAGAGTTATAGTTATAGGTATAAGGTTAATTAAGTTAAATAGAGTCTCTTAAGAGAGAGTATTAGAAGAGAAAGATATATAAAGAGGCAAGAATTTCTTCTTTAGCATAGGTTATTCTAAGAGTTTCTCTATAAAAAGAGACTTTAGAACAGTTAGTAGTTACAGATAAGAGTGAAAAAGGACTCTTTAAGTTGAATAATAGGTATTTACTTTGCCTAAGAGGTAGTTAGTTAAATAGTTAGATAGTTAATAAAGTCTTCTGAGTAGCTAGGCTTATGACTACTTAGAACGAGGAAGTGCAGGTAAACGTTAGTTTTATAGTAACTAGTATAAGTAAGGGTTACTAGGGGCTTTATTAAGTAAATAAGTATAATAGTAAAGTAAGGGGCCATAAAGAAAAATAGATTATATTATTATTATAGTTATAGTAGTTATTATATTATATTAGCTAGTAATTATATCTAAGATCTATCTCTCTAGGTAGGGGAAAGTGACTATTTATATAGTTATAAGGTAGGTTACTAACCTATAATAGGCTTAGTTAACTATTTATAATAACCTTTACTAGCTTATTACCTAGTTATTATTATAGTTTAGTTACTATGCTAGCTAAGGTAATAGGAGGCTTAACCTTTACTAGCCTAAAGGTAATATATCAGGAGTTACTTATTAGCTCTTATTCGAATCTCAGTTGAGGAACCTCTTTTATATGTAATTATTAGACGTATAGTCTAAGTCTAAGTAGCTCTAGTAGTAACTCTATATCGCCCTCTAGGGCGTCTTCTTTACCTAGAGCCCCTATTAGTAGCTTATAGGGAGCGATATTTCCTAATATATATATAATATAAGCCCTCTAGCTATTCTTAATAACCTCTTATATAAATACTAATAGCTTAGTAATACTAAGGCGTTTATATCCCCAGGTGTTTATTTAGATATTAATTATAATACCCTCTCTTCCTATAGAGTATTATAATAGGAGGAGGTCCCCTACTCCTTTAGGTCTGGGAGCCTTAGCAAAGAGTTATTATATCTTCCTCGCTTCTCCCCCTAAGTTAAAAAAAAGAATATTAATAGGTATATATTCTAGCTTACTATAAATAACCTATTAAACCCTTTTAATATAGAGATATAGGCTACTATAGGTTATAGTTATAGGGATCTAGCTAGTTAACTACTACTAATATTAACCTAGGAATAAGAATCTATATCTACTACTACCTCTTATTTAGCGATATTCTAGAGAACGATCACCCGTCCTTTTATGATATCTCCCTTTAGGAAAGTATCTAGTTCTAATATAGGTATAGGGGTTATTAGTATAATTCCATAGCCTACTTATTTTCTAATAAGTTAAGTTCTTAAATTCTCTTATAAATTAGATTATATTAACTCTCACCTTCCTAGCAAGTATTTAATATCCTATTAGTATTTTATTCGCACTTTATCTTACTTATTTATCTAGGTAGTTTACCCTCTTATACCCCTTCTACTTATAGCTAAAGTATACTAAGTAGTTAGATATTATAGGTTATATATTAGGGCTAAATATAGGCTAGCTCTAATATATTCCCTATATTATACTACTGACTAGTTATTAAGGTATTAAGCTCTAAGAACCTCATATTACCTTAGAGCTAGAGTCCTACTAGCCCGCCTTTTAACCCGCCCTCGCTATAGAGGAACCCCTTAGGGTATACTCTTCCCCCATATACTATTTCCTACTTTCGCTTTATAGAGGTTTACTACCCTATTAGTAATATATCTCCTATAAGCATTCTACTTCTATAGCTATATCTCTTAGGCTCTATATCTTAACTTTCTAATATTTAAGTTCCCTATATAGGAATAGGGCTAACTAGAAGTATAGTATATAAGCCTTAGCTTTATTATCTTCTATACTAACTATATCTAAATTCTAATATATTACTAACTATTTAGTAAAAAACTATCTTAGTAACTATATCTCCTTCTACCTTATTATATCTAGCTTCTCATAGTACCTCCGCTCTTAAAGCTTAGGGTTAATATACTATTAGTAAATAAACGCTATAAAGTTGGCCTATACTAGGTCCCCTTCTAGCCTAGCCCTATAGTATTACTACTAGGTCTATAGGGATAGACTTATCTTTATAAGCGCCTGTTAGATCTACTACTCTAGTATACTACTAGCGCGTAGTTAGTATTTTATTTTAATTATTTAGATCTAGTTACTAACCTAGTTTATAGTAAAGTCCTTACTTATAATATGGTAATTATATATAGGGGGTTTCTTATATTCTCTCTATAGATATCTTATTACTAAGTAGTTAGTAAGTTCCTATAGTAGGGTAGTAGTTTATTCTTTATATTACTACTACTATAGATATATCTACTCTATAAAGCTCTCCTATTATCTCTATAGTAGCCCTATAGCTTAAGTAAGGATACTAGAGATACTAGCCTCTTAGGAGGTCCTAGGCGGGGTGCCCTATTAGCTACTACTCGCTATTTATTTACTAAGTGAGGGTTAGTCTACTTAGTCTAGCGCTATTTAGAACCTAGGCTAACCCCTTAAGATTATTTCTCCTACTATATTATTACTAGGGTTATCTATTCCCCTAGTATAGCATCTGCTCTATATTCCCTATATCTTAGGGCTTAGTGAGTAACTAGTATTATATTAGCTAGAACCCTATTAGTTATATTCTATATACCTAGCCTAGAGTTTATTATAATTAAACTCTATTACTAACTTATTGATATATTATTACTAGTTTGCTTTAGATATTCTAACTAGTATTAGTTTCTTAAATTAAGGTAGAAGTAATAGAGTTATAAGAGTATAACTATAGGCCTAAACTAGGAAAAGCTAGAATACTAAAATATAGGTATCTATTACTATATTAAACTAGTACTTAACCTTCTAAGTCTATAGCTTATAGAGTTTTCTCCAAGGTATACATATCCGCCCCTAATTCGCTAACATTTTACTAATAGCGTGGCTTTGCGTCTTATACCCGCTGTTATTCCTTATACTATTATTAAAGTATAGTATTTTTATAGTTTAATAAGTAGTAATTAATAACTATATATCCCTAAGTTTTTATTTAGCTTATAATATTATTAATTAGCTACTTAAGAGTATTATAGCTAATTGTATTACCTATTAGTACTTTAAGAGGTATTATAGCGATATTATTTTAAGTTAGCTAATAAGAATAAGAATAATAATAAAAGATAGGTAGAAGGGCGATATTAATATAGTATAAAAATCGCTAAGTTTAAAAAAAATCCTAGGTTAATTCTAACTAATAAGAGGCTATTATAGAGGGTAGGGTAGGGCGGCGTGGTGCCCTACACAGGCAGGATAGCCGGGCTGTACTACGCAGTATAGGCAATTTAACCCGACTTAAAGTCAAAAAAAAAGGGACGAAATCGGCCGATGCAAGCTCCCGAGATGCAGGTGCAGGTGGGATAAGGTACAACGCCGGGGCCGGGACTGCCCCGGAATGATGCGCCAAATTTCAACCCCGCTTGCCGAGTTGCTGCTTCACTACCAAGTACCTAGGGCATGCTTCATCTTGGCTTGAATCGCTATCATCGCAGCGATGTTTTTTCATCAGAACCATCAATCTCACTTATTTTCAAGCCAACATCCTCCGCAGCCATACTGGTTCTTTCTCATTCCCGTCTGACCGGTCTCTCAACGCCCCAAACCAAGTTGGGCAGTTCACTTTGACTTGAATTGCGTCGTGTCGTACCAAGCTGCGGCACAGCTCGTGATGTCCTGTGAAGTCAATGGAATGGCAATGGCTATGAAGACGAACAACTCCGCAACTCACGCTTCTGCCTCGGGATGTAGCCATGGATGCATTCTGCTGAAGAGGAAAACCTAAAAGTCCAGATGGAGGTGAGGATGCTCAAGCCACTATGAAGCCGTTGTTCCACATGAGTCCCATGTAGCTTGTCATTCACATCATCCTTCTTCACTGCCACCACTATTTCCTGAATGACCCCCCCTCAACATGGTTTCCTTCATTTCTGCCGCCCTGGCCCTGGCTCTCGTCACTTCGGCAACCGCACAGAAGCACCCAGCCTGGGACCAGGACAACTCCGGATCCAGGGCCGCAACGGATTCCGACGTCGCCACCTGCACGGAAAGGAGATTCGAGACTGGGGCGCGCTTCACGATCCTCCACAACTTCTTTCACGTGTACGCCGGCCTCTACGTCCAGTCTTTCGGCGACTTCGTCACAGACCATGATGTGAAGGCTCCCTCGGCGGCGATGGCCGCTACGTGGCCGTCTACAGTGTGTGCGGCGCCAGGAGCAACTTTACATACGACCCGTTCATCGATCTGGAGGGCGATGGGACGACGACGTGTGTTAGCGCGATCACGGTCGTCCTTGACGCGACGGCGTCAAACAACAGTGCCCCTACGGCGAGGATCAATGAGATTGATCCCATCTAAGTTTGGGATGAGGTTTTCAGCCCGAATAACACCTCTCCTTGTCTTGATTCTCCTTAACCATTGTGGAGGAATATTGGATATGAGGAAAGCTACGTAGCAGGGCGTGTGGCGCCACCTGATGGTTCCTCTCAATTTTGCCGTTCAGGAGATGATGGAACAATGTTAAGGTCATAGATTTCCGACGAAGTGATGATAATGACAGAGCAATAGCAAGGAAAGCCACGACGAGAGTTTAGTAGCACATCTAACAATGCCCTGCGTGGGCCATTCCATACCCCCCCTCTCTCTCGCTCTTTCAGAGCTTCACGTAGAAGAACCACGCACGTCAAGGGAACAAATCTCATTCAGCGTCCAGCTTGCTGCTTGTAAGTGTCAGGCCGGCGAGGCCGACTTCAATCCCCGAAAGGCCAACGTCAAAAACCGAACGTCATTACCATCATCCCATTCGCCCCAGTCTCCAACCAGTCAAACCCCGAAGCCTGTCAGACGACCGCGCATGATCGGCCTCAGTGGCTGGCACCGACACCGCGGCTCACCCAATGGAAAACGTCGTCTCTTCTCCAAAAGGCAATACGTCCGGGAGGAGGTTGGGCGTCCTTGCTATTGTATTTGCTATTTTTGCGCTTTGTTCAGGATCCCCGGGATCGTCACACCACGCGACACTGGCCTTCTGCATGGCACAATGCAGAGCTTGAGTGATTCGCGCAAGGGATGAGAAGAAGAAGAAGAAGCAAACATGAGGAATATGCTGGGACGAACTGTCCCAGGCGGCTGGGAAGACAGAAGTCTGGAACACACACGCGGCAAACGAGTCCGAGTGAGCCTGGGGAGGAAGTGCGGTTGAAGAACGACGGAATTCTTTCCGGTGTCCATGTGGGTCGTGGCATCCCTGTTGGCCGCGATTGTGTGCATTCGTTGTGCTTTTGGAGTTTACTACAACATGCAATGACTTGGATGGATGAGATTCGAATAATCATTGGGAACAATAGTGACATGTGTTTGGTGACATTTCATGGAGTAATTGAGGCCAGAGATGTAAAATGGACGAAAAGTACATTCAGGTCTGAGTATATACAAGACAAAAAGGTGACAATAAAGTGGTCATGCAGCACCAAAAAACCCTGAACAAGCCACGTCAACCTTCGGGCGTAAGTCCAAATAACTCCAGCGTTCCACTTCTAAAGCCGCTTTCAATGCGCCTGTTTGTGTCCTCATTCATGCGTGTTGCATTAGCATGAATGAGATTGGACTCGTCACACGACCGCCGCCATCCCATCTGATCCAGTGTTGAAGTCGAAGTCGGGTACTGCAACCCTTTGCTCGCGCGCCGTAGTTGAGCTGGATAAGAAATTTGGAAACGCGCATGTGGCGCCCGGGATTTGGCTAGCGGCGGGAAGCCAACGCATCCCAGAAAGTTGTTGTTGCAAGGGAATTTGGACCGATGGTGGGGTGAGAGAGACGGAAGAAAGCGCTGGAAGCATTCCTAAGCCTCACTCCTTTCCCGCTTGATGTTTGGCATCTCGATATAGCCCAGGCTTGAAGCTCGTCGTTTCGATGATGGTTGTGGTGAAGCTGAGGATGTTGCAGCACATGGCTCGCTGGGCCCAGGTGGCGGTGATTTAGTTGGCGCCTCTGAACAGCTCCTCTGGCGGAGAACCTCACTGATGATGGACTCGGTACCGATGACGTTCGATGCCCCCTCTATGGTCATTCCCGCGTCGACCTCGAGTTTCAATGGTCTCGGTCGGCCACTCTCATCAACCATGGACATTGCCGCTGCCCCGTCGCGGCCGTGAATTGCTTCGATGATGGCTTTGGCTATTGTTTTGGCATGATCAGAGGGCGAATGGGGGAGTGCGATGAGGTTGCCGTTACTTGACACGTTGACGTGAGTTGATATATGTAGCGAGATCGCTGAAGAAGCACTCTTGTCCTCAAGCAAGTCTGTTGAGATGGAGGCCTGAGGGTATGTAATTACTCTCTGGATCTGGGTAACTCCTTGCGCAATCGGTTGGTGGGCGAAGTAGCCCGCGAGGTTGTCCAGAATCGTAGACCGATTTGTCGGAGTGTAAGCCGGAGGCAGTTCTCTTGGGCACGTCTCGTTGGCTCTCTGTCTGGGAACAGAGTTGGGACCCATTCTAGCGGCGAGAGGCTGGGTTTCGAACCAGAGGTTTTCCGATTTCATCACCGAAACTATGTCGGAAGCAAGGAATGCCAGCAGAGGGAGGGCAAGGAGATGAAGCTAGGAGGTAATAGTGCACTTGGTTCGAGGTTTCGATACGATGCGTTCTCAACAACCAGCAAAGAGCGTTCGTATCAAAGGAGCAGTGGAAGTGATGGCCATTCAGAAGCGCAGAGAGGTGTTCATGGGGAAGAATTCAATATCCCCATATATAACTTCTCTTTTGAGCAGGGGAAGTATGAGAGTGACTTTCGTATCAGATTGGAGGGAAGCAAGGATCAGACAGTCTAGCAGGGCAGGGAAGGTAGATGGCCTGCCTTGTTTCGTAAGGAAGGCAGGCATGAAAGGCGGTCAAGCTAACAATTATTCAGGAGCCCAAAAGGTGAGGCGCGAGGCAAGGAAAATGACACATTAGTCAGGCGCACACCAACAAAACATACCCTCTGATTCACCAACACCGCACAATCTCCCGCTCCCAGCTTCTCATCACCTTGGCCAAACCTCAGTTGTCTCCAACGTACGGTGTGGTCCCACAAGGCAGATTTGTGTCGAAAGTCTCAAACCAGCCGGCAAGCAAGGTTCAGACGGCTTCCCGCGATCGTTCCCTTTGGCGAAGCCACGCCCGTCCGCGTTGTTAGCTTGGACCACACCTTGTCTGTGGGAAAGCATACGGATACGGGGGAACGAGCTGTCCTGATGGTTGAAGATGGTGGTGTGGTACGGGCGTGTCCACGTTCCGTGGCCATCAACAACCAGGGAGCCCGTCCTGAGACCTGCACGAACGGTGATGATGGTGGGAGACAGGGTGAACTTGAACTGGATGGATGCCCGAAATTGGAATCATGGTCTTCTTCGTCTTTACGACCAACAGCTTCTGCGAATAAACGAGAACAGCGGAAAGCAGCCCGCGCGGACGCCGAAGTCGAAAACAGCTGACGGACAGCGGCTGGATCTGCTGAATAGGTCGCGAATCCATTGTCGTCGTCAACTTGTCCGGGATGCGGGACAAGGGGACAATTTCCGCACCGGACGGCACGGCCAAATGCCCCACTTTGCCGAGTTCACCCCACCTTTCCCCTTATTCAGGTGGCGTTTGCTTCCTATTGTTCTCGATGTTAGAGGCGACAAATGTATTGCAACCACACTCGCTCCCCCGAGCAGTGGACTACCCTACCCGCTGAATGTGCGGCAGGATGATAGCCTGCAAGGCCCTCTGTCACAATGCGCAGACAGGGCCGGGTAGTCGCCCACGAACCAGTTCCTCGGTGCTTCTACTCCCCTGCTTCACCATCAACTTGAGCAGACAGACGCACCTCCTAAGCCTACACTAGAGGTACCCTGATCCGTCACACGGCCCCCTGTCCGGGTGGAACCAACGAACGAAAGGCTGAGCATGGGTGATTTCAGGTTGGACATGGGCGGGCTTTGCTTGTCTCGGTTTGTTGTCAATCCCGCACATGGCAGCATTTTCAGACACCGATGCCAGTTTCGCGCCGTCTTGGTCCGGAACACCCTTGGAGACTTGGCATTTAGATTGTTGACTGACAAAGTCCGAATTTCAAGGTAACAAGCACAGTCTTCCCCGGTCGAGTACCTGTGGGCTTTGGTCTTGGCCGGCGGGAACACCAGCTTCTCGCTACCGTAACCACTTGAGGAAATCCCGGAGGCATACGGGCGAGATGTTGGGTTGACGTTTCGATCTACAATCACCCGGGAACTACGCCTCAATAGATTCCGGCCAGAGCAAACAAACATCGGACGTGCAAGGCTCGAGCTCAACTCAACTGAATACCAGATACTTGCAGTCGCACTCGCTAACGCGCAGACTCTGAAAGCTGTCACAACCTTCTTAGGCATCGCCAGTCTTTCTCGTCAGAAGCGCGGAAAGAAGCTACTGACACAGGTGAAAGGGCGAACTACCCTACAAGGTTCCATCCAGCATACGCTCCTGGCCCCTGAGATGCTTAAGCATGATAAAAACACAGCGCAGTCAAGGCATATTCGTCATCAGATGGTCGTTCATTCGACAGCATGTTGTTCTTTTGGATCTTGGGCGCTTCGCACTTCTTCCTATTGACTAGTTCCTGCCAGGCACTCAATCGGGGATGACAGGTGTGCCATGATAGCCCGCCAATCCGCACACGGAACCACTCGGCTAACCTTCCACAACGTCCCGTCACCTTCCCGCGCAAGCCACCAGGCATAGACCAAACGGCACCCATGCTGTCGGGTCGACACTTATGTACCCTCCCGTCTCGTTCGGGGATCATGCTGCACTGACATGTTCCCAGAATCGACAGCCCCTAGGCATCTCCGGTTGGTAGGTATGTTGGTGCCTCAGCGTCGCCCCTGTTCGAATAGGGTGCTCCGTCGGGGCACGGTATGGACTCTGTCCCAACCTGTATCTTGCTCGTTTGACCGGTGGCTATGTCGAGAAGGCCCAGGAGACTAGACGACATGCTATTTTCATGCACGATTCCCCTCCTGGTTAGTGACGTCTCTAAAGTGAGGTGTCTCTCTCGAACGAACCCGAGTCCAGCCCTCGTACCGCCTCAACATCCCAGCTATCCCCCCGGAGAATATTCCTATAGAGGAAGAGGTTCCCGACTGGAGAGACGGAATCAACAAGCAGCGTGGACTACTGAACGCTTGCTTCAAAAGAAACAAGCCTGCATCAGAGCACCCCGTCAAAACCGGACTTCTGCTGCTCAGAAGCGAGAAACCTGATCCATCAACAACTAGGCGAAACACGTGCTGTACCTGCCTTTCCCCCGCCAAGTCTCAACCTCCGTTGTTTGCATGATACTTTTCAGCGGTGGCAGCGGGATCCGAGACAGGGGGGGAGGGTGGAGAGGAGAAAGGCATCCTTGTTAGCTCTTTTTCTTAAAAGGTGATGTCGGGTTTCTTAAAATGTTGGGTCTTTTTCGACAAAAGCTCTCCACAACATTGACGAAACAAGCTTCAGGCGATGTTCGGGAGGTAAAAAGAGGGGGAGAGGGCCGGGTTTCTCGTCTACCGGCAAATCAAGTCTCTGCTTTTCCTCGACAACAAAGCTGAGTGCTGCAATAACTGCGAAACGGCTACCATGATGATCGTCCATGTTTCGAGAGAAACGACGGGCAAACTGACTGTGTCGTCATGGGCTTATCATAGGTATGGAAAGCAAGGTCCCGTTAGCGGGGCTTTCTATTTCGCGTCTGGGCAACAGAGGCGACGGATGGATGAACAGGTGTACCAAAACTCACACGAATGTCGCTTGGTTAGGGTCGCAATGCCGTGTGCCAGCTGGGCGCGGATGCACACCGATTAGATTATGACCGGAGAGCGAATGCCTAGGTGGGGTTACGACCCGAGTCACAGGACTGCGTGAGAAACCATGTGCCAGTAAAGTCGCCTTCTGAATGACTACTTTGTTTTGCTCAATTCTATAAGCCGAGTTATGCGAAATTGCGGCCACGCCATCGTACGGTCATTCTGTGCGTAAATTGCTGATTCGTCCTCACCGGTGTGTCTTAGAACCGGTGTTCACTGAAGGTTCAAACGGCGGAAGTTGCAAGCGCTTCGAAATCTTGCATCTTCTTTCACATCATCCCGATCAAGTTCCCCGAAACTCAACCGTGCCTCTCCCCGCAGTCCTCACACTCGGGTTTGTCCTCATCCTCAAGAACGCTCCATTTGGGAATCGGGCCGAACTTGGACTGCGCCGCGAAATCGGCCTGGTTCGCCTCCTTCTCGGACTCGTTCTCCTCGGGGTCCGCGTCCTCATCGTTGCGAGCCCGGATGCTGAAGTAACGGCTGGAGTTGTACTGCTCGCCCAACCGCTTGGCGACGTCGTTGGCCTCGTTGAGCGAGACGAGACGGCGCCTGTCCGGGTGGCGTTCGAGGAAGGCACGGACGAGCTCCCAGAGCTGGCGAGCGGGTGTTGCGGGCTTGGGATCCTTCGTTGTGTCCTTGGGGGCGAAGGAGTCGACGGCGCGGTCGACGAGAGAAGCGGGGGTCTTGTTGCTGTAGTGGTCGGTAAAGGAGAAGGAGATGGTGCGCGGCTGGGCGAGGTTTTGGCTGGTGACCTCATCGCGGGCGATTTCCACGGGGGTGCGCCCGACGGCGTTCTCGCGGTAGAGGAGCTTCGGCTTGTACTCGAGGAGAGCTTTGGCGAGGAGCCTGTCCTTCCTGAAGACGACCGTGTGTAGGACGGAGTCGCCCCGCCCGTTGAGGGTCTCAAGCTCGGCGCCCTTGGAGTACTCCAGGATCAGGTCGAGGACCGCCAAGGCCTGCTGTTCGGTGTAGCCGCTGCCGCCGAAGTTGGCCCAGTGGTGCAGCGGGGTATGGCCGCTCTGGTGGAGGTTGTTGCGTTGCTGGAAGAGGTGCGCGACGATGCCCGGGTCGACGAGTTCCAGCATGGGACGGAGGCGGCAGGCCTTGGGTCGTTGTTGCAGCGCGGCGTGGATGACGTTCTCGCCCGCGTTGTTCCTCACCAGCTGGTTCGCGCCGGCGTCGATCAGAAGCTTGGCGACGTCGTACCTGCCGAAGTAGAAGGCGAGCCAGAGGGGCGTGTCGCCGTTGGTCGTCTTGTATTCGAGGGAGTTGGGGCAGGCTTTGATGAGGTACTCGACGGTCCTGGTGCTTTCGCCATCATAGTCTGGGCTTGCCATCACGGCGCAGTGGAGGACGAGCTCATCTGTGGGAAGTGGTGAGTTGGTCAGTTAACGCGAGTCGGGGGCTAGGAAGTGTAGATTGTATGTGTGTGTACTCACTTTGGATACCTAGCCATTTCGAAATGGTGCGGTCGAAACCACCGGGTGACTGACTGAGGTGCTTCAGCCTGTGGTCTTCGCGGGCTGCCTTGGACTTGCCAAAGTCTGTGTAGTGGCGATGAGGGGCATCGCCGAGGAACCATTCGACACTGGCGATGTTGCCCGCCAGAGCAGCGTGAAGGAGCGGCGGGGTCTTCATTCCCGTGGATCGCACGACCATGTTGCGTCCAGCGGTAGCCCAGTCCTTTCTGTGAAACCAATCAGCATTGTTCTCATCCCTCGACATCCGAGCTGACGTACCTCTTCTTGCCGTAGACCGTCAGGCCTTGGTAGTATCTCGGCTTCCTCTTCATTTCGACGCCACTCTTCTTGACGAGGTCGTCGAGAGGAATGCCTGCACCAGTCCGTTTGATGATCTCGGCTAGGGCGGTGATCTTTCCACCCTTGACAGCACACAGGAACTCGTCCTCTGGAAAAGTGAAACGGCCACCGGCATCCTCGTCCTCTTCGCCTTGGCTGTCGCCGGCAAGCTTCTGGCCTGCAAAGTGACACGCCATGTCGAGAAGGGCCTTTAATCCCGCTTGATCATCATTATCCAAGACATATCTGAAGAGAGTCTGCCGCCCGTCATAATAGCGCCGCTTGCCATCCTCGGGCCCGAACGTGTTGACAACCTGATTTAGAAACTCGACGGGCTTCACTGTAGACTTGACATGCATCGACACCTGGCCGATATTCTCAATCGTGAACTTTTTGTCGACGATTTCGGAAACAATCTTGGGTTCGTCGCTGGATTCTGCGTCGCTCTCGTACGAGTCTTCGTCCTCTTCATCGGAGTCGCCATTGTCGAGTTTGTACCGGGTCGCCTCCTTTTCCTCTGGAGAATACTGGGCGAACACAATCTCGAGAATGGCCGATGCAACCTCGTGTTGACCACGGAGGAAAGCCAGAGAGAAAGGCGTGTTGTCCTCGTCGTCACTGACCGAGATTTTCAGCGGCGGTTCGTCTTGGTCCTTGCCCCAGGCCTGTAGGGTCAGCGCCTTGATCTTCTCAATGTCTCCGGCCCAGGCGGCTTCGAATCTGGTTCTCTTGTTAGTAGTTGTTGGGAAACTCTGGCGCCGTACAGGCTTACAGTTCTATGTAGGCAGCCTGCCTCGTTTCAGTGACGTCCGTGACCCCACTGAAGGAGATGTGACGATCGTACACATCGGACTTCTCCTCGGCACTAGACTGTGTGGTGGCGCTGTTCTCGGGGCCCTTGATGTCTGGGTATAGCTCCTGGAACGTCTTGCCACCCTTTGATATGATGGTCTTCTCGACTTCTTCGAGCAGTGCAATGACGTCCTTAATGGCCTCCAACTTCTCCGGGGCACCCTTCATCTCGGCAATCTTCTTCACGTCCTCTTCATATTCCTTCAGGTCCCATTCGTGCCTCAGTTTCCGAGATTCAATATCCCGGGAGACCATCCAGTGCTGGTATGTGCCCGCTTCGAACTTCTGTAGGTACTCGTCCATCCCCGCAGGAAGACCTCGGGTGACGTGTCTCGACTTCTCGCCTTTGTACTTGCGCAGGTTCTTCAGTTGGTCCCGAACGAGGTCGAGGATTGACTGGCCCTTGTCGTATCTCCGCTGCCATTCGTCCTCAATGACTTGGTAAGACGCATTCGTCAAGGTGTTCGGGTCAGCTCCGTTCTCGAGAAGCCTTAGAGCGACCTCGGGGTTGGAGCAACCCTTGATAGCGACGATAAGAGGCTGTGTCATGCTTCGATGGTACGTCTTCTTGTTGTCCTCATAGGAGCCCAGCCGGTGCGACAATTTGGAGAATTTGAAGGCCTTCAGCCATGTGTCGAAGTCCACATGAGGGTTGGCTCCAGCCTCAAGTAGCTTGAGCACCAAGATAGCGTCTTCGTTCTCAATTGCAGTGTGAAGAGGGGCGATGGGATGCGGGTCCCAGTAGCGGTTTTCAAACACCATGTGGTTCAGGGCCGTCTTCAGACCGGCTTTGTCGTGCTCCCAGAGAGTGTCAATCAGGTCCGAGTTACCATTCTCGACGTAGCGATGGAAAGCCGTGCAGCCATTGAGGTCGGCCTGAGAGGATGTAGCACCAAGCTTCAACAGGAGGAGAGCCATGGATTTGGCTTTCTCAAGAGGGAGTGACAGGGCGAGAGCGAGCGTGAGGATGGCTGCCGTGGGCTGCTTATCCGTGTCGAGGAACTTGACGGGAAGAAGGGCGTCGCTACCAAACTCGCAGAGGGTCTTGACAACCTCCTCGTGCCCCGCAGAGATGGCCAGGTGAAGGGGCGAGCAGGGAACGTCCCACGCCAAGACGTCGATCTTGTAAAAGTCGGGTTCGTCCTTGGCATCATCCTCGAGAACGAGGTCCTCCTTGCTCTTGTCTTCGTCATCTTTGACCTTCACAAAAGATCCCGTGGCCATCGAGTCTGCCTCGGTGTTGCCAGCATCGACCATGTCAATGTCGGAGTCGTCCTGGTCCGATTCTTCTCCGTCGCCGTCCTCGTCATCCATGTCCTCGTCGGCCTCAGCAGAAGTCTTCGTCGCGGCAGGACTGGCCTTCAGCTTTGCCGCTAGTTCTTTACGCCGGCGATCCTTGTTTTCCTCTTCCTCTTCCTCGTTCGCAACGCTCTTCTCCATGAGAATCTTGATCATGTCCACGTTGCCGCGCTCGGCGGCGAGATGGAGAGCAGTCCGGCCGTCGGCAAGTCGAGCGGTCAACCTGGAGCCGTGCTCGACGAGGCAGCGGACGATGTCGGGTGTCGAGCTAATGACCGCAAGGTGCAGAGGGGTGCGTCCGGTGTAGTCGCGCTTGTTTGGGTCGGCCTCTTCTTGGGACAACCAATGCAAGACTCCATCCATATCACCGTCGACGATGCTCTGACAGAGTCGTGCGGTGTTGCCGACATAGGCCATGTCGGTCCAGTCATCTTGGGTCAGAGGGTTGAAAGATCCGATCTGCTGTCGGCCTGGGTCGTCAATGAGGAAGGATACCTTGCCGGAGATGTAGATCTCAGCCTCCTTCTCGGCGACCTCGATCTCATCTGGAGTTGTTGGCTTCGGGCACGAGCCGCAGCAATCCTCGATTACGTCTTCGACACGACCGAAGAAGGCAGGATGACGATGAAGGTACACCTCCCTCTCCTTTGGTTGGTTCCACTCCGCGTTGAGGACTGGGTGAACGCTTTAGTGAGGGTACGTGCAGAATATGCAGAGAAACTCACGCAGATCTCGGGTATAGCAAAGCTTCTCGATCTTCTTCGCATGAAAACTTTGACGGTCAGTGGATTTTCGTCGACGTTTAAGATGTTACCTAAACATACTGCTGGCCGTAGGGTACCGTGAAAGTGTGGTAGTTAGACACGTCAGTCTCGTCGACCCAATCAGCGACTTCATCCTCGTGCTGGTCTTTGATGTTGCCGTGTAGTTGGTGAGGGTTATATCGGTTAGCTGTAGGCCGGCCCCTCTCCTGTCTTCGCCTGTTGAGATATTGGTCGCGGACCGACGAGGTCGGAAGACGTTCCAGAACCAGAAGTCTGGCAAGGCCGAGAGTTCTCTGAAAGCTACGCTCGTAGATGGTGGGATCGATGCGGCTGCGATCTAGCTCAGGCCAGTAGACCTCGAAATTGCGGTGGCTGTATTTGGACAGACGATTCTCGTAGGAAGGGCTGCGGCGAGTGAGATCAATGTGATTGATCTGGGTGATGAAGCTGCCCAAAGCTCTGGGCGTGACCCAGACCTGCCTGCCATCGAAAGCGCCACCGGCTGCGTCGATGTCGAAGCCAGTCAAAATCTGAGGTCGTTAGTCGTCTGGATAAAGCGTATTGACATATTGAAGGAAAGGAGTCTGAACAACTAACCTCGCCAACGGATTTGTACACGCGCAGGACAATCTGAAGAATCCGTTAGTCGCCGAGAATGAAGCTTGGCGATTATCGTTCTTACTTGGATATGCCTGGTAGGGTACTGGGACGCAATAGTGATAGCATATTTCGTGCGAACAACCGTAACCTCGGTCAGGATAGCATCGCGAACGGCCGTCTCGATCTCCTTGATCTTCTCGACGGCCTCTTCATGCGTCAGCCCGTAGAGGAACAGGTCGACGTCGGAGGCCGGGCAGAACTTCTCGTGGTAGTACTCGCGCAGCTTGCGCTTGGTGGTGTTGAATTCGGGAGGGACAGGCAAGAGGGTGTTGACAACGGAGGACCCAGCGGCAACGACATTGTTCCAGTTCATGTCAACAAGCGAGGACTCCGAGAAGATGTTGAAATTCTTCTGGAATTCCTTGAGAGAGGACACAACGGCAGGAGAGCCATGGGGCCGCCGCTTGTCGTCGGGAAGGGCCATGATGTAGCGGTCCTTCTCTTGCTGGGACTCGGCAGCCAGGTCACGGGCGCGGGTCTTGATGTTCTTGGTGTTTTCATTGAAGAGCGGGACGAGGTTGATGTAGGGGTCGTCAAGAGCGGGATTCTTGCGATCCTGGGCGAAGACGGATCGAAGCTGGGCCTCGTACCTGCGGTAGGGCTCCATGATGTCGATCATCTTCTTTTCCGGATGCTCGTGGATGTAACTGACTAGCTCCCCGTGGGGAACTGGCAGCTCTTGAAGCGCCGGCAGAGACATGTTTGGCGGTGGCCTTGTTGTAGTTGCTGTTGTCTTGTTCTTCTGGTGTAGGAGAGAAGGGGTTGGACAGCGGAGACCCGGTTTCAATCGAGCGGTTGAAACAGAGTATATGGGATGTAAGCTTCCTTGATAACTGGCTTCCGAATCTCAAAGGCAGTGTTGATTGGATGTGGTGCCAAACAGAGCTTAGGCTGAAATGATGGAGTGGCGGATCTGTAGCAATTGGCAGAGGATAGGAAAGAGTCAAGAGCCAGCAGAAAAGACGGATGGAATTGAGTACCGCTGAACTCGTTGATATGGAGAGAATCATGGCCCTCTTATATTCTTCTTCCAGTGTCTGAGCAATTGGGCTCAAAGCTCACCGTTAGTTGGCAGAACTGCCTTTCCTGGGTCAAAACAGGTGCTTGCTGTTGCTGCAATATTGAGTAAGGTACTCAGGTAAACGACTAATAAGGTACCAATCTGATGTACCTAGGCACCTGGCAACCGAAAAAAAAAAAAGCTACTTTGATAGCTGCGTCTCTTGCAAAGTACTCGACCTCCTCGTACTCTTGACAAAGGATTCCAGACCCTCCACTGGCCGCCGTGCCATTATGTCGGTCGGACCGCTTACCTGCCTTGAGCTTGCGTGGAGCTGAAGCTGTCGCCAGTGGCTCGATGTGCTCGCCACAGCAGGCACGAGACGCGCTGGAAACGGGAAGAGACACGCGACCGGGGGGTATGCTGCCTAAATTGCGGGGAGCTATGGACGCGAGATCCAGTGACCTGCAGGGACCTCCACTGTGAGGACCCTGCCGAGAGCCGCTAAGGCCTGCTGTTGCCTGTTTGGTGAAAATCCGTTTGACTCAACCTCACTTTCCAGCTCAACTTGTGCCTCACAAGTGATATTACAAGCTGGCTGCAGCCTGGGATTCAGATTGAGATCGTCAAAGCACATCGTATCCTGCCCTTCTGTCGGTCTGTAAGGTTGTTTGTTTCGTGCTTGCGCGCCGTTTGATGAATCGCGATCAGACTTCACTCAAATGTGCCACTTTCACCAGGCTACACCAGGCCTAGACTTTGGCTTCGATAATATACCCTGAAAACGCCTTTACTGAGGTGGCCGTCTAATCCTGACTATTTGGGAGTTGAAATATCACCTGTGACTGGACAGCATCAGCTGATCAAGTGAAGCTCGAGGTCATGGGCAATACTGTCGGCAGTTAGCTTGAGAACATGTTTGAACGGCGGCTATTGAACAAAGATCATGAAATTGCACATTTTCGAACGAATGGCATGCATGTAACTCATTCTTATTGTGCTATATTCAAGTGAGATTTCTCCTTCAGCACTCCTGGCACTCAGGAGACTTGTAAGGTCTGCAGAAGATCAACTGACTTTGAAATCCTGAGGTATCCATGAGAACCGGCCCACTAATCTTGAAGCTCAACCTCCACCCAGGCCGATATGGAATGCGATGCGTTCTAGTATACGCTCTCAAGCTGCACCTCAACCCCCGTCTTCCGTCTTCCAGGGATGCCCAAGACAGTTTCTGCATGAGAAGACGTCAAATAGAGATCCGTTTACATAAGAAGACAAAACACAGCACCCCACTCGTTCTTTGCAGCAATGCCCCTTTCAGATCCCCCATAGGTCCTCGACTCATATGGTGCCATGGAATCTGGTTGCGGATCCTCTTCTAATGACGACCGGCGATGGCGGCATGGCGATCCTCCGTATCAACGACGTTCACTTTTGCCGGTCGGGAAATCGCGCCAAGGTCCGGCAACGCGTCCGGGATAGTGTTGCATAACGGAGAAAGCGCCTCCGAAGAATTGGGAGGAGCATACAACGCACATCAAGAACGGCGGGTTGTGGATCCCCGACGCGGGTGGATGCTATCGGGGAGTGGGACCGGCATGCCAAGAGGGCCACCGGCTGCCGTGATCCGATTTTACGGGATGTGGCAGGCTGTAGCGCCGGAGCCAAGGCAGAACAATCAATTTGTGGAACACCAATATGTGGAATTTTTTAGAGCTAGAAGTACATATCCTTACCCCTAATAGCCCAGCACCCTATTTTACTATATCCCCTAGTTTATAATCCGCTTCTTTAGCGCTTTAAGGAATTTAATATACTACTTATTATATAGCTACTTAATTTTAATAATATCCTTAGATAATAGATATACTATATATTTAAACTCCATTTTAATATTATTAATCAACTTAAGATACTCGTTTTTAAGGTATCTTTACTATTATATAAACTTAATTACTATAAGATAGAACTATCTCTGATTTTTAATTAGGGTAGTATTATTAGGAGGGTAGTTATTAAACTAGTAGTTCTCTTAATACTTAGAGCGATATATTATAATAAGAGTATTAATAAGATATAGGTATTAAAATATCTTAGTAGCTTAGTTTAGATTAATTAGAGATACTTATAGTTTTACTACTATACTTAGATAGAGTATTTCAAAGATTTATTTTATAACCTTAGATTACTTATAGAGGTTTATAGTATCCTATAGCTTTTTCTAAGTCTTCTAGTTTAAGGTTTTAATTAAAATGGTTAAGGTAGTTAGTAACTACTACTAAGTTTTTATTTATTATTCAGCGTGGAAAAGACCCCGTTTTTTTGCGGACATAAAGGTTACTGAGGCAGAACAATCCTCAAGCTCGAAGGTCTTTGCAGCGGCTGACTGGGGGGATGGGCAGCAGGGTTGTATCCCGGCGGGTCATCTTAGTCTTGGCCTTGTGGGGGCATTCCTGTTTCATTTCCTACGTAGAGCCACAAGTCCTGACGTAGTTTACCAATTTTACTCGCCAGACACAGAATCACAGACCACATCATCACCAACTCGTTCGAACGGTAATCGAACAGCAGCTTGCCGCGGCAGCTGCTTACTGTAGCGTGTTTTGGCAGGCCTCCCAGGCCTAGCACGATCGTAAATCTGCCTGCCTTTCTTGACCACTAGCTATCAGCGTGTTTGCTTTACATTGCAGTAGCGACAGTGGCTTCTGTGCCACGTAGAGCACCTAGGCAGAACCAGCGTTACATTGTCTGTTCTCCGACTGGTGCGCTGCCTGGTAACGGCTTGCAAGCATGGCGCGGCGTGTTTGCCAAAAGCAAGCTGGTGGAAGCTTTGGCCACCACTCATCATCATCCCATCTTTCTCAGCGCGCGCGAGAGATGGCTCGCTGACAGAGGGAACGAGATGGCAGGTAAGGAAAGCATGCAAGATAGGCGACCTTTGAGGAAACCTCAGCACGGTGTCGTTGATAAGCCAATTGCGAGAAACAGTGTAGGATGGTGGTGCTGACTGCCACAACGACTGCCGAGCCTGAGTTACCAAGAGGATTACGACGAATACAGAATACAAGTATTAGACTCGGATGCTTACACGAATGGGAGTCGATGTGTTGTAAGAGGGAGACTCGGACCCGGTTCTTACCTGTCTGGAACCGCAGTCTGCGTGAGGTCAGCAGGACGGGATTGGATTCACTGGTGCACACCTGGAACAAGGATCTCGGACTGGATTGAATGTCCGGTTCGCCTTGGACTTGCCCCAAGTCGGAGAACAGCACGAGGAAGATCCAGTGCTGCCATGGACCTGTCATGGATTTGTGTTTTCCAGGTTGTGTTCGTCTTTTGGGTGCCGAGTAATTACTAGTTGGTCGATGTCTGCATAGTCTTCTGGGTTGATGCAACCTTGCGATGGAAGAAACAAAAAAGGAATGGGGAAAAACACTGGAATTGCCCATCTCAATCAGCGAATCCTCCCTTTTTCCCACCTCAGTCTCAGCTCTCGGGGCTACCCAGTCTGTCCCAGGTTCACCCCTAGAACCACCCTGGTCTGCTTCGCAGCGCTGCAGCAGCTTCTAGCGCGTTGCTCACAGCGGTTACGTAGTGGAGGTTGTTTACACACTAAGGTATCTAGCCACAATCCCTGCCACTTCAATTGCTAGCTCTCGTCACCTTGCACCAGGATACGAATCCCGGCCAAACAAGTAACCAATCCAACACAACACACTTTTCTCGTGCGATTAGTGGTGGCATTGGACAACACCCTCTTGTCGCCCGTCCTTTTTCATTCCCCCATACCTATTCCTGGCTTTTCCTTTCACTTTTCCTGCCTTTCCTCTTGACTTCAGGATCGCCTTTCTACTGTCCCTTCCGCCGTGATACCAGATACCCGACCGTTGATACCCCCGTTGCTGCGCGATCGCAAGCAACAAAGACCAGGCCGGCCAGCTTTCGAGAGCCGACTGGCGCGCAAACAGACACTAGCAGGCTAATTGGCGCTGAGACATTGTGAGGAGCCACCGTTGCTCAGAACCGTCCTCTAAAGCTCTGCGTCTTCTGACTGCTTTGTTCTTACACACGACGATTGAAAGAAAATAGAGAGGAAAAAAAAATCCCCTCCCCAAAAATCGCATTTCACAATATCTCGAGAATGGCGTCTCATCCTCAAGGAGAGGCCCTCGATGACGTCGGCCACAACCCTCATGCATCGTCCAACAGATGGCGCCACCAGGAAAGCTCAGCGTTCGCGCGCCATGCTGCCCAGGCCCACGCTCACGGCGTGCCCCGCGACCCCCAAGAACGTGGATCCACGAACGATCTTGCCAGCTTCCTTAACCGCGACCGCGTCGAGCCTGAGAACCCCAACGCCGCACCCAACTTCAAGCCCATCATGGTCGCCGCCGGCGAGGCCACCGGCGACGAGCAGCCTCGCGCGACCACCGCCCATTCCTACGAGCAGCCCGATGCCCCTGATGGCAGGGAAATCATCTGCGGCCCGCTGCTCAACTATCGCAGGATGGACGCGGACCACTCCTACTACAGCGTTTTGATCGTCACTAAGGGCGGCGGCAAGACGCAGAGTTTCGCGCCAAACCTCATCATCCGCCCCGCAGGCTCGGCTGATACCCATCACAATGGTGCTGAAGCCAATGGAGTCAACGGTACCAACGGTGCTATCAACGGCGAGGGGTCTAGCAGCGCGAACGGTGCCGGACACGACGGTACCCAGATTCAGGGTCAATGTCTCTACTCCGACCCGCGCAACACGTTCTGGGCCTTCGACGTGTCGGTGCCTATTATCCAGACCGAAGCGAAGTGGGAGTATTTGATTCCCGACATGCGCTATTCCAGCATCAGACCCGACCGCTATCACTTTTTCGTTCCCGGCATCAACGAGTCGATGCGCATCATGTTCCACTCCTGCAACGGGTTCAGTGTCGGCACTGACGAGGACGCCTGGAGCGGCCCAGCCCTCTGGAACGACGTCAACAGACACCACAAGGAGCGTCCTTTCCATGTCATGTGTGTCACCTTATCTCTGCCCAATGCGGACACTCGTTACTAACAGCCTCGCAGGCTCGGTGGAGGTGATCAGATCTACAACGATGGTATCCGAGTCGACGGACCGTTGCGCGAGTGGACCGACATCTCGAACCCGAAGAAACGCAGGCACTTCCCCTTCCCGGAGAAGCTTCGTCAGGCTTGCGACGACTACTATCTGAAGAACTACATCAGATGGTGAGTTGAGGTTGCGCTACCGTCGCGGAACCCGAATTGACGGATTTCTAGGTACGCCACCGAGCCTTTTGCAACTGCCAACGGCCAGATTGCGCAGCTAAACATCTGGGATGACCACGACGTACGTTAAACCGCCGAGAGGAAGAAAACCGAAAAGCTTGCTTATGGACCACAGATCATTGACGGATTCGGTTCCTACGTCGACGACTTCATGCGATGCGACGTCTTCAGGGGCATTGGCGGGACAGCTCACAAGTACTACATGCTGTTCCAGCACCACCTCCCCCCGCCGGTCTCGACCTTCACTTCCGGTGAGTAGCGCTCAAGACACGGGATGGGACTCTGAACTTACAAGATCATAGACCGCACGACGACAAACGGAGGACAAGGACTCGACCCCAATCAACTCATGGACACATACGTGGCACCTGCCAAGTCCGACCCTAGCTACATCGTTGGAACACAGCCTGGCGTAAGCGCATCCTCTCACTGACACCTTCAGGTTGCATGCTGACTTGGCTCAGCCGTATGTGGCAGAGCATTCGCACAACATGTTCGCCAGACTTGGAGCGCGTCTCGCCTTCCTAGGTATTGACGCTCGAACCGAGGTATGATTGTCTCAGATGGTAGTGCAAGACTGTTTTAACTGACCTTGCGCAGCGCACACGGCATCAAATCAACTATCCCGAGACGTACGACTTGATCTTCGGCCGCCTCAGACACGAATTGAAGTCTGCTGTGGAGACGGGACGACCGCTCAGGCATTTGATCTTGTTGTTGGGAATTCCGATTGCGTACCCTGTCAGTGACATGAAACCAAAGGCTTGCCTCCGAGGAAATCCGAGCTGACAACCCCTAGCGCCTAACATGGCTGGAGAACGTCTTTAGAAGTCCGATTATGGGCCCTGTGAAATTCTTGAACAGGAGATTCGGTCTTGGTGCGTTCACTAACCATTTGACCGACGGCCTGTTTGCTGACAGTAGTAGCCGGCGGCGTCTTCAACCACTTCGATGGTAGTGTCGACTTGCTCGATGATCTTGACGACCATTACACGGCCCGAACACACAAGAAGGAACGTGGAGCTCTGGTCGAGAGGCTTCAGGCCATCGCATCGGAGTTTTCCGTGCGTATCACCATCTTGGGCGGTGACGTGCATCTAGCCGCGCTCGGCCGCTTCTACTCCAACCCTCGCCTGAACATTGCTACTGAGAACGACCATCGTTATATGGCAAACGTAATCTCGTCTGCCATAACCAACAAGCCGCCCCCGGCAGCGATTGCCAACTTGTTGGCAAGAAGGAACAAGATCCATCACTTGAACCATGACACAGATGAAACTCTCCTCAAGTTCTTCGACAAAGACCCGGGCGATTCGACCAAGACGTCAAACTCCAACCATGTGACCATGCCCAGTCGTAACTTTGCCATCCTGACCGAGAACTCGCCCAACAACGGCCTCGCCGCTCCTTCTGTCAACGGTGATGCGCGGTCGACGATTTCCGGCAAGGGCGGTCACGACTATCTCCACCTCGGTGAGATCGAGTCTGGCTCAAAGCACAAGGCGGCCACGAAGCAACATGGAACCGGGAACGATGGCAGCTTGGACATCTGCATCCGCGTCGAAGTAGATCAGCACAACCCCGAGGGAATCACCGAGGGCTACGGTCTGACTGTGCCGGTGCTGAAGTATAACTCTCATCCGGAGCCGGTAAAACCTTTCCCTGAGCAGGAGCGCCCGAACGGAGCCGGAGAATAGAAAACTCGTGCTCGATTTGGAGCGGCCCTTCCCGGGGCTTTGCGCGATCGGAAGAGCCGTCCGAGGGCGGATGGTTACGTAATGATATACCCTTGAAGAGGAGGAAAGTCGAGTTGGGACCGTTGCGGACGTTTGTGGTTGCTGGTGCACATTTGAGGGACCAGGCTCGCTTAGGCTTCGCTTCTTGTGCACTTTTTGCTTGTTATTTACTGATTTCTCTGCATTAAACACTAATTACGACAAGTCCTGAGACAGGATAAAGATAATACCATCGTGGCTATTATTCGAATTTCATCGGTGCTGATAATTTGCATGGTCCGCAATGGCAGTGAGGGACACCCTATCCACGTCGGATGCCTCTTCCGATGCCGCTTTCAGAACGTCGGGATCGGACGAGCTGATTGCCCTATCTTTTGACCCATTAGAGCTGCTGAGCCGACTGAGTCCGCTGTTATCTCGACCCCAGACCCAGTCTCGCTGCACAATTGATCAATTTGATTGGCTAATATGTACCCCGCAAACTGAGATAAGCAGCTGAGCCCATCGTTATCGGCAGGGAGCAGCACCGGGACCCGACGTCATTGGATCCCGGGGGATTCACACCCTCTTTGAAGTCTGGCCCCGCAGCCCCTCATAAGCTCCCGTCCTGGTCGTCGTGCGGTCAGTCGTCCTGGCATTCTTAACCCGCAGCAACCCGTGGTTTGCGTGCTGGATGGTTAGGTTAAGGAACCAGTGGTGTGCATTATCTCACGACTTACGAGCTTTGCCATTACGTTGCGCCACGGAAGCACGGAAGCTTAAGAGCCAGTCATCTGCTTTCCTCCCTCTCCAACTCACCTTTTCCTCGTCTTCATCGAGCCATTGACAACCCATCCTCACCCGTCGCATTCGTTTTGTGTGCCATTTCGGGGAGTCGCCATTCCTTTCGTGGTCACTTGATTTCTCACGGAAGCCGCTCTCCTCGGGGGAATATCTTGCCTGTCATGGCCGCAACACGAGCTTCCGGTTTGCTGAACTCCCAGCTTCGGAGTGCTTCACGCATCGCATCTTTCGGACAGAGAGCTACGATCGCTTCATCTGCCGGACTATCAGCACGATTGAGTATTCCCGCGACGAGAATAACGACCAGAATGGCAACCTTTGCTGCGTTCAAGGTGCCCAAGGTGGCCAATGAGCCTAACGTAAGTGGCCGATCCGACGGACAGAGCTTGGGGACATCTGCTCGGTGAGGGGTACTTTGATTGACACAAGAGCAGCACCACTACACAAAAGGATCCGCCCAGCGCGAGGGCCTGACTGCTGCAATCGACACGCTGAACACGAAGTTGCCCTTGGAGGTGCCCATCGTTGTCGGCGGCAAGGAGGTAAGCTTCGGGACTTCTGGTTCTACATTTCGATACTGACAAGCTCCCCAGATCAAGACAGGCAACGTTGGACAGCAGTTCAACCCGGCCGACCACGGCACCACTGTCGCAAAGTACCACCAGGCGTCGCCGTCCGACGTGCAGGCCGCCATCAACTCGGCCCTCCGAGCCAAGCCCGCGTGGGAATCCCTCCCCTTCGCAGACAGAGCCGCCGTCTTCCTCAAGGCCGCCGACCTTATCTCGGGCAAATACCGCTACGATATCATGGCCGCGACTATGATCGGACAGGGCAAGAACGCATGGCAGGCCGAGATTGATGCCGCGGCGGAGCTGGCCGACTTCCTACGCTTCAACGTTCAGTACGCCGAAGAGCTGTACGCGCAGCAGCCCGCGCACAACTCCCCCGGCGTCTGGAATAGAGTCGAGTACAGACCCCTCGAGGGCTTCGTATACGCCGTCAGCCCCTTCAACTTCACCGCCATCGCGGGTAACCTGCCGGGTGCTCCCGCACTGCTTGGAAACGTCGTTGTCTGGAAGCCCAGCGACTCGGCCATCCTGTCTAACTGGTTGGTCTACAACATCCTGCTCGAAGCAGGCCTGCCGCGCGATGTCGTTCAGTTCGTGCCCGGTAACCCGGAGGAGGTCACCAAGGTGGTGCTGCAGCACAAGAAGTTCGCGGCTCTCCACTACACCGGCAGCACCGCCGTGTTCCGCAAGCTGTACGGCGAGATCGGCGCGGGAGTGGCCGAAGGGCGGTACCAGTCGTACCCGAGAATCGTCGGCGAGACGGGCGGCAAGAACTTCCACCTCATCCACCCGTCAGCCGACCTCGACAACGCCGTCAAGCAGACGGTCCGTGGCGCGTTCGAGTTTCAGGGCCAAAAGTGCAGCGCGACCTCAAGGGCGTACGTGCCCAAGTCGGTTTGGCCCAAGTTCAAGCAGGGCCTGGTCGACGAGGTCAATAAGATCAAGATCGGCAACCCGGCGGACCACTCCAACTTCATGGGCCCGGTCATCCACGAGGCCTCGTTCAAGAAGCTGTCTGGCGTGATCGACGACGCCAAGAGCGACGCGGAGCTCTCGCTCGTCGTGGGCGGCAAGTACGACAAGTCCAAGGGCTTCTTCGTGCACCCGACCATCTACGAGACGACCAACAAGAATCACAAGCTCCTCAGCACCGAGCTCTTCGGACCCGTGCTTACGGTGTATGTGTACGACGACACTACGAACCCGGTGCAGGCCTTCTCCGAGGCGTGCGACCTCGTCGACTCGACGGGCGAGTACGGGCTCACGGGGTCCGTCTTCGCGGCGGACCGGGCGGCGGTGCGCTTCGCCGAGGACAAGCTGCGCGACTCAGCGGGCAACTTCTACATCAACTGCAAGAGCACGGGCGCCGTCGTGGGCCAGCAGCCGTTCGGCGGCGGCAGGGCCAGCGGCACCAACGACAAGGCCGGCAGCCAGAACCTGCTTAGCCGGTTCGTGAGCCTGAGGAGCATCAAGGAGGAGTTCGCGGCGACGACCAAGGTTGTTTACCCCAGCAACGAGGTCTAAGTTGTATCATCAAGAAAGTTCGAGAGGAAGGCATAAACGGGTGTGTAACGTATATTGGGTTTCTTTTTGGTTTTGCATTTGGCGAATGGGGAACTTCTTTGGGTCTCCCCTGACTGTGGTTATGGGGGGGGGGACTATTTTACGCATATTTGCTACGATCATGATGCGGCAACTTCTTCCTGACGGGTTAGTTGGTTGAAATTGAAGACTTTGGAGCCTTCGGGACGCATGACCGAATTTCCGATGAGACAACGCGTGTATATGAGTGATTTTTTGCCAAGACTTGGCGAGGCGATTTTTCCTTACGCAAAGGGGACCGTCACGTGCCCATGTTGAGGTTGAGCTCTCTGGGGAGGAGCACCAGAGCTCTCCTTCATAATTGGCCCCCGTTTTCAGGGTTCGGGCGCTAGACCGGATCGGAAAGAGACAAGCAGCCGCCGAGAGGCAAGAGAGCTTTCAAGTTTCGACCTCTGCTAAATGGAGGTCCTATGAAGGCACGGTCCAGCAAAAAGATTGGGACTAAACTCTATTTTTGAGGAGCAAAGAGGAGACAAACCGGGCCCGGGACTTCAGAAAGAGGCAACCCGGAACATGACAGCTCACACCCGAGGCCAGTTTCCTGCGTCTTGAGCGGCCGCAAGTCACCGAATTCGATCTTAGTCACTGAGAGAAAGTCCATCATTTGTTTTGGCGGCCCCAAACCGCTGAGGGGCGAGCTTTGGGGTTATGGACTGAATTCAACCGGATAACGGCAGACGAGACGCACGAGACCAGACAAGGACCCCCGTAATATAGGCCGAGTCAGGAAAACAAAAGGGCGCGAAGCAGACGAAGCAAGAAGTCTTTGGCAGAGACGGCAAAGGGGGCGTGGCCGATTCCGTCATCCGGCTGCGAGCTTCAACAATTTCGCCATCACAAAAGAAATTCCGTCGTTACTACGACAAGGGCAACGAGCGAACGAACAGAAGACCAGATAGATACGCCACATGGAACACGGCTTCAACCAGAACGCAACGAATCCGTATGAATCACTCATCCAACAGCATCTCGAGCACATGTCTCGTGCCGTGCCTCTGACTCTTGGCTCATTCCCCCCTCCATCTCGAGCCTGCGCATCAGACCTACGCCCCTCCCCAAACCCAGCCCCGGACTCGGGCAACCAAGAAGAGTCCACGCAACGAAGGCGTGGGCGTGGGATAATCAGGAAAAGGAGGGGCCGCTCTTTTGCGCCGCCCGAAGATCCATGTAGCCTCTGTGGCCGTGTTGATTGACGTTTCTCTTTTACGCACCAGGGAACAGAAGGCAAGAAAAAAAAAAAAAAAAACCCCATGTTACGGACGCGCAGTTACCATTCACGAACCCCATGTGCTCAAAAATGAGCTTCTGATTGGTTCATTCTCTCGAACCCCCGATGATGCCTCTCCTGCCCTATTCTTCGCCCAGGAGTCTGCGTCCGCTGTTATGATTCGTCCTTTTCCTCTCAATTGCTCGTCATGTTCTGGCACGCCAGAATGCGCCAGTGTCTTTTTCACCCATAGTTGCAACACCATACTCCTGGCTTGGAGTCGCGTGCCCTCTCTTCCTCTTTCCAGTTCGCTGTTCCCCAGAGCCCCCCAACCACTACCGTTCCCTGCCCCCTTGTGGCCCTTTCATCAGGGTACGCATCTTCCACAGAACATGCATCACGGCCCCTCTCTTCCTCTCCCACCCCGGTACCGCATGTCAGGGGGGCGTGCGTTGCTAGACGCTTGCTAAGAGGTTGGCCGTTATCTGAGGCGAGTGCCTTAACAGATTTTGTGGCTACAGTCCGGGGTTGTAGATAGACGGAAAGCGGAGGAAGAAGGAGAGAGACGACAAGCCAAGGATAGCCATTGAGATTGAGAGTCAGTCGTTTTACTTACAGTGTGTGTATGTTTGTTCGTGTGCCGCCTCGACTGGTTTGCTCGGTATCTTTAACCGATTCCCTTCCTTCTTCTAGCGTTTTTTCGTCCTCTCTTTTAACAAAACCCCCCAGTCCAAAGCCGCCCATCTAGCTATGCTCTCAACTCCTCATCACTCGCGTGCCCTTACTTTCCTTTACGAACACGGTCCTATCCTGTGATGCACCAAGACGATTCGGACATCCAAGTACGCTATTGAAAAACGCTCAAGACCCCCGACGGGCGCTTCTAATTAAAAGCCAAGCCGAAGCGGCACTCCCAACGGCATCTCAACGACCATCCAGCTTCGGATTTCCCGACGACACAGCCTCACAGGGGACGTCAACCAGTTACTCGTCCAGCCTAGGGCGTCGAGCTTGCTTCCTCTCACTTGGTCTGCCGTACTCGTACTACTTGCCTCTCGAGGAGGAAACTCATCCCCTCAAAACCTCGCGGCCCGCGCGCGCGTCCCCTCAGATCAACTGTCCAACACCTTCACATACACATACACATATAAAAATCCGCAATGCCGCGTCCCACACTACCGCCCACGCCGGCGTCGTCAACAGACATCAAGGGCCAAGACGGATCCAAGAACCTCGCCTCGCTACAACTCGCCTTCGAGCTGCCCCCGCCCGCGCTGACGCAAGACGCCTCGAGTATCTCGCCCACCGACACGAGGACGTCGTCGTCATCTTCCAAGAATAAGAATGGCTTCCAGCCCATCTCCCCGGCAAAGATCGCACCGTATCCCGTGCAGCCCAGCGAGACGGTGAAATCCCGACGGAGGCCGTCGGCCGCGCAAAAGGCCGCCGCCAACGAGAACTTCGCGCTGCCCCCGCCGCCCACCCGGTCCCGCAAAATCATTCAGATGAAGCCCCGGCCGCAACAACAGGAGGAGTCGGCGTCGGCGGCTGACGAGAAAAAGAAGGAAGAGACCGCCGCCGCTGCCGGTGCAGAGTCCAAAGCGGCGGCCAAGTCCGGCTCGGCGAAAGGGGCCACCACCACCGCCGCTGCTGCTGGGTCGTCCGCATCGGCGCAGGGAAAGAAGAAGCAGCCTTCCGCCACGAGCGCCGCCGGACGCAAGATTGCGAGGAAGACGGCGCATAGCTTGATTGAGCGTCGCCGTCGGTCCAAGATGAATGAGGAGTTTGCCGTGTTGAAGGGCATGATTCCGGCTTGTACCGGGGAGATGCACAAGCTGGCCATCTTGCAAGTGAGTGAACACTGTCAATTCTTTCCGTGTCTCTTCACGCGCGAATTTTTTTTTTTTAAAAAAAAAGAAACACAAGTCATTCGATGAAGATTGACTAACCAATTCACTTTCCAGGCCTCCATCGAATACGTAAGGTACCTCGAAGACTGCGTCGCCAAGCTCAAAGCCCAGCGCGACGCATCAGAAGACATCTCCCCCACCGCCTCCGGCCTCCAGACCCCCTCGGGCCGAGGAGATGCGTGGGGCGCCGGCGTCCTCATCCCGCAGTTCGTGCCCAGGTACCGGGATGAGCCCGACGACGACGTGGAAATGACGGGCTCCGATGCCCCGTCGCCCACCTTCCCCGCCCACCAGCAGCAGCAGCAGCAGCAGCAACAACAACAGCAGGAGTACAGTCAACAGGAGTATCCCTCCCGCTCACAACAGCCCTCCGTCTCGCCCTCTCCGGCACTCCTGGCGCAGGACTCCTCCCATCGCCGCCACGACTCGTACTCCTCCGTCTCGACGGACCACCCGCGGCACTACAGCTACTCGTCGGCCACGACGTCGCCCGCTTTCGGGCCGCAGCAGTACCCCTACGCGACGGCCCACGGCGGATCGCTCTCGGCGCTGACGAGTCCCGCGCTGGCGCCGCTGAGGGATCTGGATCAGGAGGCCACGGCGGCGTTGTTGATGTTGAACAACGACAGGAGGTGCACGGGTGACGGCGGTGCTGCGGCGGCTCGTGGGAGGGGGATGTCGGTGAGGGATCTGCTGAGTACATGAGTGTGTGAGATGGCCGACCCAAATTCTTGGGACGGGACGTCTAGCGCGGGTTTCGATCGATCTCGCATGCCGGGGACAAAATCTAGAGCTCTTTCGCGCTTTTGGAAAGTGAGGTTCAGGTAATGGGTTAATGGCACACCTCCGCATGAGGCAACGACGTGGGCTCTATTTTCACACAGGGGAATTATGGGCGGCAGGGGGGAGGGCATATTGGAGGACTGGGATTGACATGGCATTTTGTTTCAATGGGATGGGATGGGATGGGATGGGATGAATGAATGGGTGGTGGTTGGGCTTGCGCGGCGCATATGAGTGGAGTTTTTTACGTACTTCGTATGTCTGCCTCATCATCCTCCTCCTCATTGTTGTCCACGCGCCGAAAAGTCTGGGCGGGATCGAAAAGAGAAGGTTTTGGTCATACGAGTCATAGGTCGGGATCACCCCGCAAATCAAACGCAGCTCTTCTTCTTCACCCGACGGCAGGAGAAGTTTCGAGACCACAGGTAAACTGACCAGAGGGGGGGGGGGCAAGACCGCCCAACCCCACTTAAGGCAGTAGGTATGCTGCCCACACCTGCCTAAAGTAGTTAGAAGCGCTAAGGTAATAGTAGAAATTTTAATAGGGCGTGATTTTTTTAATTAGCTAGATTTAAGCAAGTAATTAGAATAAATATATAGACTACCCGCCTAAAAATAAATCCTCTTCTGATTCTATTTCCCTTCTCTTTTTCTTCTCCTCTTTAAGCTATAGTTAAAATCGCTTTTTTTAAGCGATTAAGAATCGATTCTACCCTTCTTTTTTCTTTCTATACTACCTATATTAAGATAGTAACTATAGCTCTTAAGTTAAAGAAGACTATAAGTATTTTATAATTGCTTCTAGATTAATTTAGAACTAATTTAGAATAGGAGGAGTATTAGACCTATTTTAAGGGTCTAGTTAATACTAATAGCAAGTAAGTCTTGCTTAAGAGCATACCCTAGCGCCCTACTCACCTCCCCCCCTTTACTTATAACGCTATAAGTATTTCTAAATTAATTTCATACTATTTCCGGGCTAATTTATAATCGATTTAGAATAATAAGATTATTATTACCTTAGGAGAAGTCTATTATTACTTTTCTAAGCTAAGTAATATTATTAACTATACTAATATAAGTTTATTCTATTTCTAAGTTAGTTTAGAATTAATTCTAACTCGATCTAGAAGCAGCAGTTTTTCTCTAAGTCTAATATACATAGTTATATTATTAAGCATAAGGAGGAGGATAGTACCTAGCCCCGCCTTGAGGTCTATAAGCCTAGCGCTACTAGCCTCGCTAAGATCGAAGTAGCTACTAGTTTATAATCGCTTTTAAAGTAATTCTAGTTTAATTACTAATCGATTCTAAAGCCTTTTATTGCTACTTCAACGCTCTAAAGGATAGCCTTCCTACTTAGTAGAATATTATAGTTATTACGCCTTCTAAGAAGAGAAAGAGCACTAGTTGCCCTGCTACTACTTCCCTATAGCTTCTTATTATAAAGTATAATAATAAGACCTTTATAAGTAATTTTAAATTATTTTAGTATTACTTCCGGATTAATTCTAACTTATATTAAGCTAATATCTCTAGTATGCTCTCTACCCTTAGAGAGAGCACTAAGACTAAGAAGAATAACTAATATAATAGCTATAAGGGTGCTAATAAGAAGAAGTATAAGTTTCTTAATCCTTTTAGGATTAATTCTAGACTAATTCGGAATTAATTAAGCCTTCCTAAGGAGCATACCCCTACTTGCTATTAGTAGGCTAAGTTTGCTTATAATAAGGCTGCTAAGAGCCCCGAGGAGGAGCCTAAGGAGCCTAAGGAGCTTGAGGAGCCTGAGGAGGGTAATAAGTCTAGCGCTAGGGAGGAGATTTAGGATTAATTCGGGATTGTTTTAGAATTGCTCTAGGACTAATTCGGGAACGGTTAGAACTTATAAATTTTTATAATTAAAGATACCTATAGTATTAATATTTATTAAAAATTTAGTATAGTATTTGCTTTTAGATCGCTTTATAATTACTTTAGAATCGATTTATATATAATAAATATCTTATATCCTTAAGAAGAACTTAAGATTTAAAAGAGACTTATTTTAAAAAAGATATAATT
>JAOQIF010000920.1:0-34401 GCA_026260285.1 Colletotrichum sansevieriae | reverse complement strand
AAGCTCCTAGACCTCTTTTTGCTAACCCTAGCTAGCAATCTCTAAGAATATATCCTTAATAGGAGGCTTAAAGGAGGAAGTATAGCAACGCTCTATAGTAATATATAGCATACTATATATATAAAGAGCTAGTCTATAACCTAGAGAGAATATCCTTCTATATTTTATATATTTATAAAAGATTATATAATATTATAATACTTATATCTTTATCTTCTTAATATATAAGTTAAGGATAAGCTATTCTTATATCTTTTTAAATAGATGCTTTAGGTATTAATATTTAATAATATAGAACTAAAGAAGAATCTCCTACTTAGTAAAGAAGCTTTCTATACTTAGGAAGTTATTATTATTTCTAAGTAGATTATACTTATATATTATAATAAGAGTAAATATAGGATTACTAAAGATATACTTTATCTTAATATAAAAGCGCTTAAGAACTACTTCCTAAGTATTATAGAAGAATTAGTATTTATAGATTTAGTTATCCTAGAACAATTAGTAATTATAGTAATTATTTCTTATAATCCACATATTATAATTAGCTTATTAAGGATTAGAGCACTCTACTTAGCTATATTGGTTTGAGGTACCCTATCCTTAGTACTAACTTCGAAGTTAAATATAGTCTTAATATTATTAAGATTTATCTAGGTATTATTATTAATCTTATCTAGAGGAATATCCTCCTATTCTTTATCGCTATTATTATTAATAATTATATTATATATTAGTATAATAGGACCTACAAGCCTTATAAGAAGCTAGCTTAGATATATTCCTTTTAATATACCAGATAATATTAGTATAAAGAAAGTAATTTGAAATAAAGATACTTATTATAGGGTATTAACTTGCTAGATCTCTTAAGCTTTGAGGTTAGCATGCTCTATTATAGATATATTAATCTATATATCTAAACTTTTTAGAGCCTTAAGCTTGCGGGATTTCTACTATCTAAGGGCCTTTTTAGCCTAATTAATCGCCTTTTAGGCTTTATTTATATTCTTAACTTATTAGTATAACTTCTTAATACTTATATTATTAGAATATTCTAACTCTGCCTTTTGCTTAGCTCTAGCGCTAGATCTAAGTAGTTAACCTATTGCTTATTAGTATAAATAATTACTATAAATCTATATAAAATATATTGCAATTCCGCTTAGATAATATTTTATATAATATACTACTCTCTAATTAAAATAGTTATTAGTAAGTAAAAGTATAGTATAAAGACTATTATATATTACCTGTAGTAGTTATTATAATATTAGTAAAGTTATTTAGTAGGTGCTTATTAGGGGGAAGATTTTATTATTATTTAGAAAAATTAAATAACTATAAAAATCAATCGCAGGTAGCCTATATATAATACGCTATAAGTACCTTCCTTTTCTTCTAATTAAAAATCAAAAAATCAAAATACTTTAAATTATAGCTATAGATTGCTCTAAATACCCTCTTATTAAAAAGTTAATCCTTATATTTTTATAATAGTTATATGATTTACTATAGATTTATTAATATCTATATTTTATATAGAAATAGCTTTATACTCTCCTTAAAAGGTTCCCACCTTCTTATAAATAATTAAAAATTAGCTAATAATATATTTAACTTTTTCTTCTATAAATAATACTAATATTATACTTAATACTATATAAATTATATTATAAGTTAAACCTCTCCTTTATTATATATATTCTTTATACTAATTATATTTAGATATTATCTATAAGAATAAAAAACGCCTAAAAGGCTACTAATACTAAGAAAGCTAGTAAGAAGTCTAGTAAGAAGGCTAGCAAAGTATCTAAAGTAAGGAAGACTATAGGTAGTAAATTAGCCCTAGGTAAGTCTATTTAGGCTAGAGCTACTAAGAAGAAGTATTATTAGCGCTCTAATAGTAAGTTAAGATTAATATAAAAGATAACTATAAATTAACCATTTCTAGCTAAAGCCTTCTATAAAATTTATAGATACTAGAAGTCTACTAATCTTCTTATCTATAAGCTCCCCTTCTAGTATTTTATATATAAAATCTACTAGGACTAGGGAAACTAGGATCTTTGCTTCTAAGCCTTAGCTATTTATGCTCTTTAAGAGTCTACTAAGTCTCTTCTTACTAGTATCTTTAAGAATATATACCCTGATTTATTACTTATATATTAAACTAATAAATCTAGTAGTTAACCTTATTATAATTTATACTAAGTATATTACTATTATACCTAAAAACCTCTACTTAATCTAAGTAATCCTAAAGGTAGGTAGGAACTATAGTAGCAATTAGTTCTAGATATAGATATCTATAGAATTAAAGAATTAAGTTAATTACTATAAAAGATACTTATAATAAGTTATATAAAACCCCTTACCTATAGGTACCTATATTAGCTATGACCTAAACCTATATAACATATGGGTACCTATGGGTAACTTCTAATATTCTGGGTAGTACCTGTTACTACCCAACCCATACTGCGGATACCTATGGGACCCACGGGCTGGGTAATTTGCATCACTACTACCGAACTTCACTTTGTTGCATCCTCAGCCAAATTAGTGGGCATGCCAGTTCCCATAACACTCATCAATCTCCCTGAATGTGTATCCCTTCTGACGATACCGCGGAAGGGCCAAAACCAAGGCAAATAGAGCACGGGCCGTGTTTCTGGGTTTGGCATGGTGAACTGCGTTGAACGTGGTCTGACCTGGATAAAGCCATTCCGATCTTACATATCGGAGACATCGAATATTACAAAGTGCATAAGCTAGCAACTTGCGTTACCTAATAAAAAGAAGAAATGGGGTTTTTGTGACGCTTCAGAACGTCCAGCCTGCTTCTGTCCTTCCGTAGGGTTTCTTTTCTTAATAGCTCACTGCACTCAAAAGCTAGTCGTTAAGAGTTACCTTGGGATAATGGCCTAGGAGGACTACAGCAGCTCGAAAACATAATTACCCGCAGAGTGTATATTTGCAAATCACACTGCAGACAACGCGTGACCACTTAAACAAGCATTCGTCAGCAGTGTGCCCTGGTTCCGGAAACGGCAAATTCATGTCCGGGATAAATATTAATGCCTGCTGTTTTTCCTTCCTCCGCGCACGAGGTTCCAATCTGTCAGTCGTCAAATTAGATTCGTGTACGGCGATCCTCAAAAAGATTGCTGCCTTGAAAGCTTATATCAACCAGTGTCAACCCATGATATTCCTTAACAACGGGATATCTCTTGGATCTTTGTTGCTCTGTTTAATCCGTGCTCGACTTTTATTTATATTTTCTAGATTAGACGTATTATATCGTTAAACATACTAATAGCGTTCACGAACGCGTATCTTATTGCTTTTTTCTACCTGGGTATATAATATACTCCTACTGCTTCTTCTTTTGATCCAGCGGTAGGCTTCCCTGTTAAGTTACTTGAACCGCTCGTCTGGAACAATAAGGAAGGCCTTATAGGCTATACTTAGGCGGGTAAGTATGCAAGGTTTCGTCTAGCTGATTGCTGTGTAAGCATGGGAATTAAAGTTAGTATACTGCGGTGTATATAGATATTTGTCGCGTAGACACGCGTGGCAGGGGTCTTCGCAGGGGTATATATAACCCTTGCCCTCGCGATCCCTGCTGCCCTCCTTTTTTCCCACAGACATCTACACACATATACGTTTTTTCACGCACACGATGCCCTCTGCTATACGTTACTCGTAATAGTTATGAGCCCAGCTCTTTAACGATACTTATATGATCCCCTTTGCTACTCGAGTAATGCGTACGAAAGCCTTACTACGATGAACTCGACCGCCGCGCTATCGACTATCACGCTCGCGTCGCTGCGAGACTAGCCTACGTAGGCCCTATAACTACTTCCCTCGATATCGTCGCCTAGGATCCCGACTCCGATACGTTTCAGAGCCCTCCGGCGTTGAGTACGTTCCGCCGCCCGCGTTGAGCACGTTCCGCGGGGCTGAGGGATGGGTATAGTAGGCTACCTACGTTGAGTACGGTCCGTAGGCGGTTAGGACGGCTCCTCCGCGTCGAGTACGTTCCGTAGAGGGGTGGGAATAGCTTCGTTTTATCTCGGTTTCTTTTGTACTATGTATATATACTTCGTAGGGCCTTTTAGAAGCGATGAATATATCGCTCCTGGGGGGGTATGTCGCGTAGATACGCGTGGCAGGGGTCTTCGCAGGGGTATATATAACCCTTGCCCTCGCGATCCCTGCTGCCCTCCTTTTTTCCCACAGATATCTACACATATACACGTTTTTTCACGCACACGATGCCCTCTGCCGTACGTTACTCGCAATAATATTCATGCGGGACGCTTGCTTTTCTAATTATCGACGTTGAAGTCGAATATCAGCTTCCGTTGATGACTCGGTTTGCCCACGTATTATCGAAGGACGCGCGAGGGATAATAATAGCTAGAAGACGGGAGAAAGTCTCTGAGTAAGGTGAGAGACGGGTACTCATTTGTCGTGCGGAATAGGCTCTACTTATATAGTCTTATATAGTCCTACCCGCTCTAAAGCGGGTATATATATCCCTTCGATCCGCATGCCCCTATTTAGAGAGATTTCTTCTCTATATATATATATATATATATATATATATAACATACTCCATTTAGCACTAAAGACTTCGCTCCTAATACCTCTATTCGCTACGCGCACCCTTTTAAGCGCCTCGACCAATCGCAATATCGTTGGAGTTTTATTTTTTTACCTGTGATCCCATGCCCTGACATTACCAAGGCTGAGGACGTCTGTCACCTGGTCGTCTAGTGCGTAAGAGCATGCACATTGACTTCAAACTGTGAGAGACTAAATTATCCATAGTCTGATAGGCTTTTATAAACCCCTACCTTGGCATTTAGCATTATCTGTGTATAACCTTTAAAAGTTATATACGTGAAATTCTTAGGCTAAAGAATTCCATTATCCTCGCCGGAGACCCGTATGTGTAGTTGACAGATGTGCGATATAGAGAAGTTTGCTTAAGAAGTCTGCTGGAACCACAAGCAGCTGCTTTGGCCCGAATGCGCGACGCTTTTTCTTTATATATATATATATATATATATACGTGCACACTTTACATAGCCACTCATTGAACCATATGGCCTGCGTTTGAGGAATATAATCTGTTAATGTTTTTTTATCATCCAAGGTTGATGAAACGAGTATCCACGACTGATAAACATCAAGAGATGAGAAAAGATGTTTTCAGAGATGGATCACGGGGAGCTCGGCGGCCGCCGACAGGGGGTTGTCAGAAGGACTTGTTGGTGGACGCATGGTTTGGTCTGACAATCGAGATCCAAAGTCATTGCTGAACACCAAAATGGCCCGGGGCAACGACGTGATGACAAAGAGGAGGGAAGACCCTTGGTACCAAGAGATCCGCGAATTCTTGTTGGACGGAAGCCCATCGAACAGGCACCATGCCCGATACTTGGCAAATCGTTGCCGTTCTTACCTCATATCGGATGGGGCCTGCACAACCTACATCAAGGTATCCGGAAGGTCGACGAAAGAACGCAGGAGATAGCGCATGCATCTAGGACAAAGCATATGTCACTATCCGGACATAGATTCAAACTGAAGTCCTTGCATAAGCCCCTGAAAAACGATGTCTACGTTGACGATGCGACTTGGAACTCGGGGAAGTTTTTCTGGAATATATAGAGATACTTATTCATTGGTCTCTGAAATATATGCTTGCGCATCACCTGTGAAATCGGATGGCTTTGAAGACGCTTAATCCACAGACAGGCTGAGAAAACCCACGCGGGCATTGTGAATAGAACTACTCTATTATATACTTGGAGTATATAAACACAAAGCAATTCGTTGGCAATAACCACCGCAGCCAGCAGACGGCGTCGAGATATCTGGGCTGGATGAGTTGTGCCGCTGGTCGAGCAAAAACATCTACATTTGGAATAGCAGTAGTAGCAAGGGAAGCAATTAGGGTCCTTCTCTACGAATGATGCTGCATTAATGCTTTACTTTTATCCGACTCATTGATATGCAGTGAGAGGTAGAGATGATAAGGGTGGGAGTTGTTCTGCCACGGTCTGCAAAAGGTCATCAGGCACGGAAAGGATGGGGCAGCCTTGTTCATTTTGACTCCTTCAATGTTATTCTATTAATAAAGCCTTCAAGATCTTAGATATGGAGCAGTCTTATCCGCAAAGTCATCACATGGTGAGGCGCACTGAGTAGAGTAGATCTCCCAACCCTGCGTCTAACACGAACAGCCTAACGACTTGTCGTCTTGGGTTGGTGTTGTCCCTGTGTTGAGCTTCGTGTGATCTGCCCAAGCATCATCAAGAAGAGAGTGAAGTCCATCTTTTTGAGCTTCGTCGAGCGGGAGGCATTTTTCAGCACCTTCTGGTCTCAGTCGTTTATCTGATCCCTTGATGTATCTTCTTCGAACCTGCTCCAGCTTGTCCGGATTGAGTTGGGAGATGAGATTGTTGTGTTGCGGAACTAAGCATTGTGAGATTTAGGTTCCGTGGTAAACTTGATTTGGAGAGATATATGCACCAAAAAAAGGAAAAAAAAAAAGACGACGCTGAATTGTCTCGGTTTTTATACCGTGGTATTTTCTTCGTTGTCTATAAAACCCTTTTGACGGTGTTAGCCGCTGTCGAGGATCACTTAGATTGCTGGCACAAGCTGGGTCACGCTTTCCCAAGGCCCACAACGCGCAGTTGCTTTCCGAGCACACAAGCGACAGACAACCGACGCACTTCCATATGCCGACGCCGACATCGCAAACCGTGCAGAAAGATGGAAACTGGGAAGCGTCGTGTTTGAATGATGCTTGTTGGTTGAGCTGGTGATACCTTGAAGATTGCTGCTTGGCGGAGGTAGGGCTGCTGACAGATAATTCGTGGGGAGACATAGCGGAAGTGCCTTTCACAGACATGCATAGCATAATTACGTGGAAACTGTTTAGGTAATTAATCAGGAGACGAATTCATTATGCAGGCTTTCTTTGCAAGTCTGTATGAGCAAGCACAGGCATCTGTTCTGTCTCGTGTGGTTCCACATGCGCCACTGCGATCAAAGACGTTACTCAGACACATCTATCCATCGTGACACCACCCATAAGCATAAGAAACTCTCCAAAACAACCGGGGCGCGTGTTTGCAGGAACAGTTGCCTTGAGAAGCCAAACAGCCCCCTGTTCCTTGGGCGAATCATCCGCATAGCCGCTGTAGTACCAGTCGAAGGCTCCGTCCGCTGCCTTTCCCCCAGTGCAGGTGCTCACTGCCTTGGCGAGTTTCTCTCCCTTGACACCAATCTTGTCATCACGGAAGCCCGAGCCGTGGATGAAAAGTCTCTTTTTGCCTGACTCACCCGCGTCAACGAGGTAGCATGTGTTCCAGACCCAGCCCTGCTGAATACTCTGAATCGTCTTGGTGTCGACGGCGACGCCCGGAGCCCGGTACGCTGGGTCTTGCTTGTCCATGGGCAGGGGCTCTCGCGTTTTAACGGATAGGGCGGCCTCCGGGCCTAGAAACACTATACGCGGGAGGCGATTGACTGGAAGACGCTCAATTTGAGGAGCGGTAACAGTGTACAGTAGATTTATTTAGACATGTAGGCTTGCCCTACACGACGTATGCCCCAGGGAGCGATCCGAGCCTAGCTCTGACGTCGAAAAATAGAGCAACAACAACAACAACAAAAGGGGCTCTCGCGTGAGGCAGTCCGTCCAGACGAAGATGATGACGCCGTCCGGGACTTGCTGTTTCTTGACTGGGTCATTGACGTTCCACATCTGGTCGACGCAAAAGTTGCTGATGTGGTAAGCACCGTCTTCTGGCTTTCCACTGCACCAATATCTGCCTCGGTCGGCTGTGAACTGCCCTACGGACATGGTGCCACTGAGCCGGAAAGACACGTTAGTAGACTTTGATACACTTCCAATGGTTCATCGCCACCTACCAGGTGATCTTGCGGACGGGTATGAAGGTAAAGAAGCCGCATTGCCCCTCTGACATGGAAACACTACAAGTCCGTCCATGTGCAGTGCTGGCACCCCAGCTGTAGCTGCCGGTGATGCCGATCTTGACGGCCTTCAGGAACTGGAGCTTGCCGGTGAGACCCCCTCTGTAGCTTCAGGTAGTTGAATCTTTTTCGGTCATGCCGCACTTAATCGGGTAGTGGCACTCGGACGCGGGAAACGGTCTTTCCTTAGACCATTCGAAATAAGTCCCTGTTCCGGAATGGCATTGTGAATCAGGTGCTCGATACGCCGCACACAAAGTTTAAGAACACAACAAACGTACGACTTTGACAAAAGCTGGAGCAGTCTGTACTTGGGTGAAGTTCATCGAGTTGATCGTATTTCTCACAGGTGCCATCGGCTTGAAGACGCCGAGGTGGTTTGCAGTCTTCAGCAAAGTATTGGTGGTATAGCCTGGCTGGACGATCTCGATTACCACAGGGGTCACCATCGCGGCTTTCGAGGAAAGCGGTCCTGTTCTCAAGGAGCGCCTCACGGGTGATCGTTAGGGTCCCAGTCGAAGCTGAGGGGAGTAACTGGAGAAACAGAATGGTTTCACGCTGCAACAATGTGGAAGAAAATTGGCATCATCCTAAAAAAGATGCCCACTAACAGTACCGTGTTCTTGAACGACATTGAATAATAAAGGACGGCTGCCGTGCTATGCTTGGGCAGCCTCAAAGTACGCTAGATGTGGGTTGATTTAGGAAGGGGCAATGTGGAATACAAAGAGAAATCGTTGTTTCTGGTGAAGGTTGTAGGTGAGGTCTAAGCGTTATTTGAGATCAATGTAGAACATAGGAACAAAAGGTGAAGCAAGGAGAATGAGGAATGAATTTATAAGAAGGTGGTATCAAGCATTCCGAAAGTTGATCCACAGAATACCCAATCCTAGGCCAAAAGCTGCTTCTTGGGTCGGCAGACGCTGCAGAGCGAGGTTTTGACTCGGACCTCTGGAGACTTGAAATTTCTAATCCATCACCGACGGCGAAGATACCGTTCGGGAACGTGTGAAAGGAATCACGACACGCAGGGGGTCTTTTCACTTTTCCTCGAAGGGTTGGCTGCATATCTGACGCAACTTGTTAGAAGCTGCATCATCATCCCCATCCAAAGGAAACGTGCAAGCTCCAGTGATGACGTCGTCAGCTGAAAGCAAATGAGATATTCTGCTTGAAACACATCTCCCGATGTTTGGTGGTTGAAGGCCAGACCACTGAGATCAGTCGTCGACAAACTGTGTGTAACACAAACCCTATGCATATAATATCATATTCTTTGATGAGAAAGCTTCTGAAACCGACATGGTGGGTATGATATCGTATTTGGCGGCATTGCCTAGAACCAGCCCCGTCTCTGGAGATATGGATGCCCGTCCGACGATACAATTCCCGGCCGTACGTGTGACCAAAGCTGCAAGGGATGTGTGGTCTAATGCTTGCTTCAGCCCATGCACGCCTCATAGAGAGGAATATCAATAAGCTACGTCAACATACCTGGAGAGACCCATTGTTTATGCATCTACATCTTTAGTTTTGCTGCCGCCCAGTCTTTATTGCTATTCTCTTGTCATAAAATTATCACTCACGCCAAGACAATTGCTGGTTGGGGTTTTGGTAGTATTTCGGAAATTTCAGCGTAGATTCTTAGTTTAGTTCTAGCGAATGCTTATACATTCGTTTGAATGAATCTGTTAATTTGCTACGGTACGGGCTGCCAGAAACGCTGGTGAAATGAGCGCCTCGAATTACCTAGGCATAAGGATGAAACGGGCAACATAAAAAAATGTAGCACGTCCCAAAAGCATTATAACCAATCATGTTGCATGGTCACTGGGCCGAGTACTTTATGTAAACGAGAAAGAAATTGTGGAGGTTCCGAGCGGATGGAACTGGAATAGCCAAGTCGGTCTTCTAGCTATTCTCAAACACCAGCCTCCACAAATGCTCGCAGACCTCGGTCCTGTCGTCCGGTGTGTTGATGCCTCTTCTGTTGGATTCGCAGGGGCACCCAGGCTAATCCGTGCCAATCTACTTCTCCTCGTGCGTAAGGTCGCCGTACCTCTCCAGTCGCCATGACTACGCATAAAGGGGAGCGCGAGACGACATGGTGTAGTTGAGCAAGGCCGTCAATTGTCGATAGAGGTGGTGTGGTTATGAATCGATGGTGGATGGTGCCAAAGTATTATCGCCTTTCGGGGAGAGGAAGTGAAGCGAAGATTGTGAGTCAAGTGTAGGTACGAGTTACGGTTGCGACAGACTGGATGCAAGTGGTTGAGAATAAAAGAAACAATGCGGGGAAACGAGCAATGCGAATGTCAGAAGCCGGTGAGAGGGACCGGCAGAACTGTGTCTTTGAATCCAGAATCATCAATATTTTGCCAGCTTCGCCGAGTTCCGAGAGTCGACGGCCGTCCCGCTTCTGTGAACGTGCGTAAGTCAGGTCCCAATCATCAACATAGGCTCTGAACTGCCTCACCTGAATATTCGGTCTGGTGCTATCGGACCGTCCATTATCAGTGGGTCCGGGGCTCGGCGATGTCGGTGCTAGCGGGTCGTCGGCCGGCACCAGCGTTCTCGACTTTCGGGCCTAGCGTATGGACGTTGCAAGACGGTGAGTTTGGAGGAAAGGACTACTGATGTCCGTATCCCAGAGCAGGCGCTGACTCGCAGGCCTCCAATCTTGAACAAGGGGCAGAACCGTCTCAAGAAAACAGCGAAGACAAGATTGGCAGAGGCAATAATAGCATGGAGGGAAGAAATGACGAAGGAAAAAAAAAAAAAAAAAAAAAAAAAAAAAAAAAAAAAAAAAAAAAACCATCCCTAGAGAATTCCCAATAGTGTTCGTCAAACTCGACTTCATTTTGCCGAGGGCGGTTGTGCTTCTAAAGTTCCCTGCACTTGCCAAGAACGACAAATTCGTACCGTTCAAGCCCAGCGACAATCCCTGTTCTGCCGTCATCAAAGGAGGGGTCAACTCGGGCATATTTTTGCCCACCCTACCTCATTCTAAGTGCCTTTTTGCAGGGGTTTGCAATAGAAAAGACATTGAATACTTTGTCGTGCAGCTGTGATTTCTCTTCATCCAATTGACTACTATGAGCCGATAGTCGGTCACCAATCGTGCCTTCCTGGACCTTTTTATGATCATGGCCTTCACACGCGGTTTCTTGCTCTGGCTGGTTTGCATATCAAAGACAAGCCTCGGCCTTTCTGATGCCGCCTCGAGACAAATGGTCCATCTCACTTTGACGCCAAGCCTAGACACAGAGCGGTACCGCCTGCGAGGCAACATAATTCTCAGCAAACCGAGCGCTGCTAACGAGACGCTGTTGATGCTCCCCAAGACCATCGCCAGCGTGCCGTCCGCGCAGTACGGTTGTGATGGTTTGACAGCAGCCGACGAGAAAGGCGAGTTATCTCTGGGACTCCATGAAGTGAATCAGGGCGCTTTTGGACTGCCCTATCAGATCTGGACGACCCAGAGAGCCACTGAAGGACTCGTATCGACCATATTTACTGCCGAACCTGCGTTGGTCAATACGAGCGCGCTTCCGGGTCCTCATTTCGACATCAGAAACGCCACCGGTGGCCTGACCGGCTCGATGTGGGCTCTCGTACCGGTCCCGGACCCAACGTCTAGCGACGAATACAACATCACGTTATCGTGGAACCTAACATCTCTCCAAAGCGCTGCATATACCTGGGCCGACGGCGTTGGCCCTCACAGCCACAGCTTTACTGGGCCGTTGACACGTCTGACTCAGACCTTCTTCATCGTCGGGGACGTCAAAGGATATCCGAATCTGCCTACGGCCGCATGGGACAAGCTGGGGGTGTACTGGCTAGAGACGACTCCGTTCGACATTGATGAAGTCGGAAAGTCCCTCCAGACGCTGTTCACCTACTCGACCAAATTCTGGCAAGATAACTCGACCGACCCATTTCGGGTCTTTATTCGAATAAACGAAGAGCAACGATCGGGGACTGTCGGACCCGGCGCCGGTGGCACCGCACTGCTTCGCTCCTTCCTCTTTGGCTATGGGCGGGACGTTGGCCTGGCACAAGAAAAGGTCACGACTTTGCTGGCCCACGAGATGACACACAATTGGACTCCTTGGTCTGGCGGGACGAACGCGGAAGCATCTCGATATAACAAAGGCGCGGCCGAGTTCTGGTCTCTGCGGTTACTCTGGCGGGCCAATATGATCAGTACCGAGCGATATGTCAGTGAGATGAACACGCGCGCCACGGAATACTACCTGAATCCCACGGTCAACATGACGGACGAAGAAGCCCAACAAGTTGCGTGGGAGATACGGGACGCTCAGCGCATCCCTTACGGCCGCGGTATGCTCCACTTCGCCAACATCGACGCCCAAATAAGAGCAAAGTCGAATGGAACTCGTAGGCTAGATGATCTTGCGATCCCTTTTCTACATGCCTGTCGACAAGGCGGAGAATGTGGCTCAAAAGACTGGTTCTCCCTGCTTAGCTCAGCGCTGGGACAAGAGGCCGTCGATGAATGGAACAAGGTCTCTTCAGCAAAGCCTTTGATCCGGCCACTTGAGGGCAGCTTAGGCCCTTGTTTTGATGTTGTGCAGAATGGGATGAGCCCTGAGGTCTATGTGTGGAAGGCCAAAGAGGGGATAAACACCTCGAGTGTGGACTGCTTGATTTAGGTAGACTGGGCATCTTGTACTGGGACAGAGATACCAATGTCTTTATGTGACTGGATTTTCGCTCCTTCCGTTCTTGTTATTTTGTCACAGTGCGCGTTGTTTAATTTTAAGATAAAAGTCAGGTGGTTCACTTCCAGAAAGCCATCTCAACCCACCAGCCTTTTCCAACCCACAACAAGACAAACCACTACAAAGACTTTGATTTTCCTCATCCTTCCTCCTCACCGCGCTTCATCCCTCTACACATCACCCTCACCATCACTATTCATCACAATCAACAATCAGCTCTAGTCATCATCCCCTCCGGTTCGTTCATCTAAAATACCCGGCAAACAAAGGAATATTAACAGACTAGGTAAATAGACACCATGGCCGTCATGTCGCGCATTGCCGACCTCACTGAGGCGCAGAAGTGGCTCTGCGATGATCTCATCCTCGAGATCATCAAATGCAACCACCTCTCTGTTGCTATCACCACTCCAGACTCCCTCAACCCCCTCCGCGCTGCGCTCTGGGACAAGGTCTTCGCCAACGGCTGGCACACGGAGGCTCCCAACCGCGCCCCTGGCCCCCTCCGCAAGCGCAAGATCGAGGAGACTGCCCTCTACATTGGCACTCTCAACGAGGACGCCCCCATCAAGTCCAAGGGGAACATGGTTCCTGCCTATCGCCGGGCTGGTGCTCCCGTCCAGTTCAAGGCCAGCTTCTCCTACGGCGGCAAGCTCGACTTCTACTGGATCGACGACGAGGGACAGAAGCTCCCGGTCCGTTCCGTCGACATTGAAGGTGGTCTCAGCCTCGACGATATCAAGGGCATGGTGGCTGCCCACTACGATTCCAACGAGATGGAGCGAGTCGGCGCTTGGAACTGGGAGAAGGTCGTCCACTGGAGCCGCGCCCGCATCACCAACGTCGCCCGCCGCGCCAACGTCGGCCTTGGCATCCCCGGTCTCCCCCTTCCCTCTATGGACGTCATCGAGGACCCGGCCGAGCTGCACGTCGTCCGCCTCGTCGAGCACCACATGAAGCAGGAGGAGGACAAGTAAACCTTTGGAGCATAAGCGAGGAACTCTGGAGGCTTATTTTTGGCTTCGGCACTTGGGTTCGTTTGGTTTGGCAACGGCGTTAAGCAGGAATACCCTCGGTAGTCTCTGACCAACCCCATCATGAATACGATGCTCTCATCTCGGCGGGAGATAATTTTCTCCCTGATACATACACACATGTGGCCTTCATTACGTGAACCATTGAGACTGAACTTGTGCGACTTGCGACTTTCCTTGCTTGTGTGACTGGCCAACCTATGCGCTTATTAAACACCGACGCTCGCCGTGACGATCGTTAGCTGGTGACTCCAGCTACCAAATAAACCAAAGGTCCTTGATAGAAACCTCCTCCAGCAGCTCCTTCGCTTCTCTCAGCCTCTCCAGATGAGCACCATCCTCGTACAGTCTACTGTGAATGTATCGACGGCCGTAGAGGTTAATGACGCGAGCGTTCTGCCTATCCTCTTTCCCCATGCGACCGATCTCCATGCGCTCCCGCCTGATCATATTCTGGAGGATTCTCCTGCAGAGTCTGCCATTCTGAAGCTCGTCCAAGTTCTCTCCTCCATCAATCTGGATTTCCCCTCCTCCTTGGGCGAAGCTGAGGGCGGCGAGACGCTGACGGCCCCAGAACGCGATCATCTTGGCATTCCAATCGCTGACTCTGCTCATCTCCTTTTCATCCCAGTCATTGACCACTTCCGCCTGTAGCTTGCTCAGAGTCGTGCCCTCGTCGTACTCGACATCTTCTTCCTGGATAGCTGCGCCCGACTCGCTGAACCAAGAAAAGAACAAGTCTCCGTTCTCCTTAAACCGAACTTTGAGGAATGCCAGTGCCCGAAGGCGCTTCGAGCGGCCGGAAGGCGGGATCGTGATGTATGACCCGACCGGGAGACCGTTGTACTCACGCTCGCTCAAGGGAACGAAGGCAGGAGGCTTCGGGTTGCAAAGGGCCGTGTTCCAGCCGTCGGCGAAGACTAGCTTCCAGAAGCTCGGTCGGAGCTTGCGGGGTGTCAGGATGCTTCTGAGGGGGTATTCGCGTTTCAGGAGCCTCTTCAGTAGATCGTCGCAAATCTCCCTTCCCTCCGAATTGAGCTGCTCGATGCTTGAGATGACGAGTAACGGGAGTGTCATTTTGCGGTCTACGGGCTCCAGGGCAGAATAACGAGGAATGGCCTATGGATTAGTTCGTCGTCAGGATCTTGCCATGAGATAATCTGCGTCTATGGCGATGTGGGTGGCAGCTTACCTTGTTTTATCGCTCTGCGAAGCAGGTAAGAGTCCGAAAATGCGCGGAGGCACGATTTACGCAAGTTGACGAAAGATTATTCCTCATAGCCGTCAATTATGATTCGAGAATTTCTTTTCTTTTCTTTTATTCCTTCCCCCCCCAAGATGCTATCTTTCGCTGAGCTCCAACTGGTACCTTCGAGGAAGGCGCAGCTTTTCCTTGAGCGATAGACGGAGCGACTGCCGGTGGTGTTTCCAGTCCTTTCTCGGCTAAGATAAATAAACTGCAAGGAAGTGTTTTCGAGATTATATAAAAATCCAGCGACAGGTCTGGCAAAGGCAAATGATCCAGATGGAAAATCGATTCAGACATAGAGTAGCCTATTAAGCAGCATCGCCAATTCGAGAGGCAGGAGCACTCGGATACGCACCTGCTCTCCGAGCAAGGAAGGGACAAACTCCGAAGTGCCTACGTCATATCACGTTATTATTTGACATATTTCTTCCCAAGTTATTAACGGATCAAATTTGAGTGCTCCAAAAGGAGTGTTTGATGTGATTCTCTACTCTACTGCGTCTAATCTGAGTATTCATGTCTCTCCCTGCAAATGCAGATGGGCGTGTTTAACGTTGCAAGAATTCGACCGGGTCGACGGTGGCCCTGGCCGGAAGAATAGGCAAGCCGTGTTTGGCGTTGTAAGCCGCCAAGCGCAAGTCCAGAGCAGGGGGAGTCTCGTACTCAACCTCGGCCTGGCAAGTGCGAACCTGCTGGAGCTCTTTCAGGTTCTCGTTCTTGGCGTGAGTCTTTGCGTTGAACTTCCTTCCAGCACTCTTCGATCCAGCCATCGAGATGAGGCGCTCGCGGATCCACCAGATCACCAGCTCTCCGTTCCATTGTCCCACGCGGCTCATCTCGTTGCGGTCGTACTGTGCCCGAACGTTGTCTTTGGCGTCCTCCAAGTCCATACTGCGCACGAGAGCCACATCAGCAGGCCGAAGGTGGCCACCCTCCTTGTCCACCCAAAAGTACCAGATGCCGTTGTCAGGCCAATCCAAGAAGGCTTTGACGAAGGCAGGCTGACCAGCGCGGCGGTGAGCAGGCACCGTGTCAGCGGCTTCGGGGTCGGTCGTCTCATCACCTTTCTTGGTGTCCTTGCTCTTCGGGAAGATGATATCGGTGGTACCTGCCTCAAAGGTGCCAGCAATGGCTCCATCCTGGTCACGGGCAAAGTGCGTCTTCATGCCAAGGTCATCAATGTTGATAGGCGGCGCATCTCGAGTGATCTTGCCAAACAGGAGAGAGACCTCTCCCAGGATCTGGTCTCGGATTGCAGGAGGACGCGGGTTGGGCTCGTTGGTGTTCCATCCTCCTGCGAAGGCCGCGCTCCAGAACAAAGAGCGATCAGCGGCACCGATGGGAATCTTTTCGAAAGAGGACTTGGACATTTTCATGAGAATGAGCTCGTGAGAGTTATCCTCCGGGAAGAGAGCCTCATCGTATGGTTTCCGCTGGTTGTGGTGGCGGAGAGCTCGCAGAAGATCGTCCACCATGAGTTTCTCCTTGGAGTCTAGCTGCCGGGGGCTGGAGATGACGACGGTGGTGGTAGGGGGCGCCATGATGAGATCGGACGTGATCTGTTTGCCAGTTGGTATTTGCCTCGAAGGAAACGAGAAACGCGGGAATTGGGATGAATAGCTGCTTCGGTGACTGCAGTATGTGGCGAAATCTGATGTGGAGACTTCGCTCGGAAGGCCTGCGAAGAGGTAAGGGGTGCGGTGAAAGAGGAGTTAAGAACAGGAGGTGAAGTAGGAGAAACTGAAGAACTGATGAATCGACGGGTTTTTGAAGGCCTTGGGTTTTCCGTGGAAAAAGTGTAGCCCCAGGCCAACGAAGTCCACTTCTCTCCTGTCTTGGTGTGAGCGGTGGAAGGGAACAAACGGTGGTCTCTCCTCGTTTACTAGAGAGGTCTGGGCGCAGCGGGCCAATGCATCTAATGACTCCTTTCAATCTGCAAGATTTTATTCGAGGAATTGAATGCCGAACAAACAGTAGGGGAACTTAATTCTGAAGAGTGCGTCGATGTACGACAGCTTCGGATGCACCTCAGCCGTCGCTCTTGTGCCTTTGATGATGCTAATATCGGCACATGGTATTCTCGCTTCAACCCGTCGTTCTGGTACTTAGGAGTATCTGATTTATATTACTCGTGTTCCGTTGCGAGACTAAACGCAGGAAAGCAACTCCATGGTATAGGTAAACCTGTAAACCTGTCAGCTCTTCGTCTTTGGAGGTGAAGAATCGGCATCATTGAATGAGACTCGTCGATGCAGAGGACTGTGGGTTGTTACTCCGAAATTCACTGCCATAATGCCCCCAGAATAGATTCAATGCCGTCCCGACCAGTCCTACGCAACATTCACTCCACGTCTGAAAAGAATTCCTGCTAGAAGATAGGACGAAACGGAGTCACGAACCACAAATAATTCACCAAGCTCATCATCCACAACGATGAGTGCCGCCTACAGAATAGTATAAATCCATCCATCTGCCCAGTCAACCTGTTTCTTACCCCACCTCTCTCATAAAGACCGCGACAAAGCTTGACGTCGACATTGTAAAACCCCAGCTCTTGGCAAGAAGCACACCCGAGACAGCGGGTCGACTCTCTGAAGAACGCTCATCCAAACAGAAACCGCACACACAATGCCATACACACGCAGACTTTCCTGGAACGGAGAGCCTCCCGAGGGCTTCCCGTTCCTGAGAATTGGTCGACGTCAATCAACCTCCGGTAACCGCTACCGCGGCTGCGAGAGGGGCATTGTCTACCGCCACATGAACGACATTCCCACCAGAGAGATTGCCGCCTGTGGCGACGTCTGGGAGAAGCTCGGAAACATCTTGGGTCCCAACTTCAAGTTCGAGGATATTGATGCCAACGGCCTCTGGGATCTGGTCTTCGAGGACGGCTGGACCACCGCCGACTGCGCCGGAAAGCGGCCTATGCCGGACCCGAGAGACGACAGCCAGCTCATTGTCATGGTTGGTAGATGGAAGGACCATCTTCCGAAGATATCGGTGCGCTTCTTTGCTCCTCAATGTCGCCGATTACTTTGATCTAAGAGAAACTGAACCCTAGGCCGACATGCTCGACCTTCCAGAGAGACGCCGCCACGCCAAAGCCTTTGTCAAGTTCTCCTGCTGCAACGACGACCACACGTTCGCCACATCCTTTGTCTTTTGTGACCGCTGGGGTCGGGAGGCTCCTCAATCGTACGTCGATTTCTGCTACACGGAACACTCCAACTACTTCGGCAAAGCGGTGGCCAAGTTCGAGAAGCACGAGATGGAGCGACTGAAGACCTTCAACGAGGACTTGGCTGTGTACATCGTCCGTCGCCGCCTGCAGGTCTGGGCCCAGAACGGCTTCAAGCTCTCAAACGCCAGCCCTTATAGCCGCGATGATGAGGAAATCCGTTCTTACAGAGGGGACGAAGAGGACATGGAGGAGTTCCGTGAACTTGCTCGCCCGTTGGCCACTCTTCAGCTGATGACGGAGGCTCTTACCGAGTTCGAGGACATCAAGCTGGACAGATACTGACCGGATCGTCTTGTTAATTTGCTTCGGAAGTGGATACAAAGGGGCAAGGCAGTTTTGTGCAGAAATAATCAGTACTGCGGGCAGCGCCAAACAAGACATTGATGTACACAGAGCAACGAATAATAGCGGACCAAGTGAAGTAGACAGCCTACTTTCGGGTCTCTGGTCTTTGCGTCGTCTAGCTGCGTGCCCTGAGCCTTCTTCTTGTCTTGCTCATGCTTCAAACAATCTTTTTGAAAAGGGGGAAAAAAAAAAGAATTTATTGTAAATCTTCATCTGCCAACGCTTTGTTGACCGTGTTAGGTCAATGATTCGTCTCATCTCAACCCCTCGACTCAAGAGTTCCCGCAACCTTATGGTAGTTGTTAAATGCTAAACCCAATACAGGCAATTTTTGAGAAAATTGAAGCAACATGGATCCTGTGGGGTTGAACTCTCCCATCGGAGCGCCCCAGATTCCGAATTCTTCTCGGCCCGTTGAGCAAGGTCATGTCGAGTTGACAGCTGCGCCCTTCGACTCGACTATCCCGAATCGGGCATTAGATTGAGAAGTTTGGGACGAAACAATCTGATGTTTTTGATACGTCTGATGGTGTTGAAATCGGAAGAGATGGGGCCGATATGAAGCGGGTTGAAGGTATAAAAGCTACCTATTACACCCTCGAAATGGAAGTGTCGTTTTTCGTTTCGTCGAGAGCACGTGTTCAATCGTATCGAAAATGACATTAACCGAGAACCCTGGCCCTGGGCCATCAATCGCCCGTTACGACGCCACAGATCCCTCGACAACCCCCGAAAAGCTGGTAGAGATCATCAACCGTGACGGTGGAGTCATCGTCGAGAAGCTCATCGCCCGTGAGCTGGCTGAATCGATCAAAAAGGACTTGAAGCCGTATTTCGACGAGGATATCCCAGACAAGTATGGTTTCTTTCCACCAACAACCCAAAGGGCGTCCGGTCTGCTGGGCATCTCGGACGGATGCGTCGAGCTCGCCTGCAACAAGCTTTACACCGACGTCGCCAACATCCTCGTCTCTTCATCGTATACGTTTTGGAGAGGCGACCACCAAAAGACTGTGAGCGGCAAGCCCATCATCTCCTCGACGGTGGGTTTCCGTGTGAACCCAGGCGGGAAGCAGCAGGTCCTGCACCGTGACGATAAGTGAGTCCTTCTCATCTTCCTCGGGGGATTTTGTGGTATGACTGAGTTTCGTCAGCGACTATCATCCCCACGATAAGAAGCTGCCGGTTATGATCGGCTGCGTCACGGCGCTGACCAAAACGACGGCTGCCAATGGTGCCACGGTAGTTATCCCTGGGTCGCACTTGTGGGGTCCGGACCGCCGACCGCTCGACTCTGATACTGTTCCTGCTGAGCTTGAGCCTGGCGATGCGTTGATCTTTCTCGGAAATACTTACCACGCCGGTGGAGGAAATGTTACCAAGTAAGTCTAGGTTCAAATCCCATCTGACTTGCGATGCGATACCAGGGAAATGGCTGACCTTCATCATTAGGGATGAGTATAGAGAAACTGTCGGAATTTTCCTTTGCCAGCCGACTCTTCGCCCAGCTGAGAACCAATTTTTGATGGTTCCCTTTGAGAGGGTCAAAAAGATGAAGCCGCAAGCCCAGAGACTCCTGGGCTATGGCTTGTGTGAGCCTGGTGTCGGGTTCATAAAGTATCAAGACCCCATGAGAGTGTTGTTTGGAGTAGAAGATGAGGAAACCGTTGATTTTTGAGGAGCATCTCAGGGCCCCACAGAGATATATGGGATCCCGAATAGACATCGCAGCAAAATCTAGATTGCTCAAACCAGTATGATCCTGTGTCCTGCCGCTTCTCTTGATCGTGCCAGCGGGCACCAGTCCGAATCTTGACCAGCCCAGAAACTTTTGAGGAAATTAGCAGCGTCGAGGTAGTGGTTGAACTTAGTCGCCTGGTGGATGGCGTCGAACAAGCTCAATACAGCTTGTTGTCGCTCTTTGTCACCATGGCACATTGTGCCCGCCACAAAAGCTGGCCATGGTAGGTTCTGAATGACCAGTGTCTGGTCCTCGAATCCACTGAGTTGATCGAACAACTTGTTGGCAACTGTCAACCACTCGGCACTATGCTTCTCGGACAAATTGAGGCAGTGAATTGAGTAAAGAAGCCCCGCGTTGTGGTAAACCTCGACAACTCGAATGAAATCGCGAGTCATTCTGGAACTCTCAAGGCCAAGACGACCAGCTGCCATGAGCCTAGCGCCCCTCGCCTGCTCGAACTCGGACTGGACTACAGCTAAATTAAGGCTGGGCTCCGCAGAGTCGGCCCGCGAGACCACCCGAGGTGTATTCGTAGCATTCGAAGTGAATCGATGCAGAACTGTGTGGTACTTGGAGAATAGGAGGGAATCTGAGCCTGGGATCGGTGTGATGGCGTTTTCGATGAGCGACGAGTCGAACGACGTCGTGGCCGCCAGCACATCTTCGATTGCGAGTTAACTGCGCAGAAAGGCAAACAACTCGCTGCCCTCTGCGGAGACTGAATAACCGAACAAGTTGAGTGTCACGAGCCTGGATGAGATCGGACTTACTGGACTACCCTATAGGGGTCTATAGAAGGAGGATACTAGGTAGCGCCTCGGATAACAGGCTATGCTAGGAGTCTATAGAAGGGGAATACTAGTAGCGCCCTAGGTAATAGGCTATCCTAGGGAAGTCTATAGGTAGGGGGTACCGGGTAGCTCCTAGATAAGTCCCCTAATCCTTATACACCCTTAAATAATAGACTAGAGGGTTAGAGAAGAATAAACGTTATAACTTTGCACCTATTTATACTAACTCTTTTACTCTATACTAAACCCGTTTTATAATATATTCTTCTCTCTTACCTATACTAATAGGGGTGTAAACTATTAGAGTAGTACTATATATAATAATAATACCTATTTATAAGTTTACTAGAGAGGTAAGATCCCCTATTAGATAGGAGCTACTAAATAGCTAAACTTAGGATAAGATACCTATCGATTAGAATAATAAAGAGAGTACTAATAAGGAACTAGTTAATTAATTAATAGAGGCTAAATTAGATTATCTTATTAAGGAGGAAGAAAAGAAGAGTTAACTAAAGTATAAATAAGAATATCTTAAGGCCTTAAGGGCTAGCTAACTATTAATCCTAATAGATAACCCCACTACCTACTAGGTAGTTATTAGTAGCAACCCCGAGGCGAAGAAGCACTAGTTAGAACTTTAGGGGAAGCACCTCCTAATGCTTAGGTATAAAGGGGGTACCTAGACTAACTATAACTAATTTATATTTAACTTTAATATATAATTCGAAATAAATAAGATTACCTCAGACCTTAAGAAGGTATTATATACTACTAGGTGCCTAGAAGGATTAGTAGCAAAGCAATAGACCTTATACCTTTCTATTAGATATAATAATAAGGCGAAGAATATTACTTAGATATTAATAGAGGACTAGTTAACTAATAGCATAGCTAATAAGGGGTCTAGGATCCTTAGTATATAAACTCAGCTTAAATAGGCCTACTAGCAACTAGGATAGTTATACTAAAACTTTATTAATTACTATAAAGGGATTGAGGCAGAGAGCCCCTACTAATAACTAGAGGAGATCCGGGTAGCTAATATAATAGCTAGGTTAGACCCTAAGCTCTAATACTATATTATAGCAAATAGATTACTAAAATCGCAGCTCGAACTTAATATAAGGGCTAGGAACGCTGAACTTATAATTAATATATAGGTATATAGGCTACTAGTAAGGGACTAGAGGACTAATTATAAGGGATAATAACTAGAGGGCTAAGCTACTAATCTAGAGGAACGGACTAAGACTATAAAGGGGAACCGCAGCTATACTAATACTTATTAAGAGCTTACTAAGGACTTATTATAGGATACTAAGAGGGAAACTATTTATTATAATTATAATAGGAAAAGCTATATCTTACTAAGGTACCTATATTATAAGAAATATAGCTATACTTGCTATAAAGGCAAACTATATCCTAGCGAACGACTAGAGGAGAACCGGGTAACCACGCAGATAGTCTAGTAGGATAGTAACTAGCTATATCGCTTTGAAATAATAATATAGGTCCAGGTTGCGGGTAGCTAGAAGACTAGTACCGCGGTTATCGATTGCAGAGCTAATAAGAATATTATAGATTAGAGGGTTATAACTAATACCTAACTAGAAGCTAATAACTTAGAACCTATAAGGGGAATATAGGTATCCAAGGGACCTAATTATAGCATATAGAAGTTAGTTACCTAAATAACTAATAGTATAGGCATCTAGCGGATAGTTTCGCATAACTTCAGGATTAGTAATAGTAATAACTACGATACTATCCTAGGGATCCCTTAGTATATATTAGAGTACCCTAATATTAATTAGAGGGAGTTAGGCTAGACCTTTCCCCTATATAAGAAGAGTATTCACCTTATTATAACTAGAAAAGAGCTTAGGCACGTTAAAAACGAAGTAAGAGTAGTACTTATAGGGGTATTATAAATTAACTAGATATTAACTACTACCTACTAGGAGCTTAAGGATACTAAACCGAAGATCCTACTAAAGTACTAGGATTTTAAAAAGATATTTAATATTAACTTAGCAGGAACTATACTAGAGTTTAGAACTACTAGGAGCTACCTTATTAACCTAGAGCCTAGGACTAAGCCCCTATTTAGACTAATCTACCCCCTAGCTAAGAAGGAGTTAGAGGAGTTAAGGGACTATATCTATAAGGCCCTATAAAAGGGATAGATTCGCTTATTAATAAGTCTAATAGGGGTGCTAATCCTATTTATTCTAAAGAAGGGGGGTAAATTAAGGTTATATATAGATTACTAGGGACTTAACCGGGTAACTACTAAGAACTACACCCCTCTCCCCTTAATTAATAAAATCCTCGATTAGCTCTCCTAAGCGAAGTACTTTATAAAGCTTAACCTTAAAGACGCCTATTACTAGGTGAGGATCTAAGAGGGAGATGAGTAGAAAATAGCATTCTATATATAATATAGTTATTATAAATATTATATTATACTATTTAGGCTTATTAACGCACCTGCTACCTTCTAGATATTTATTAACGAGTTACTTATAGGCCTAGTTAACGTTATTTGCATTATATATTTAGATGATATTTTAATATTTACTAATAATATAAACTCTTATATAGAGGCGGTGAGGCAGGTACTCACCCGGTTAGGAGCTAATAGCCTCTATGCAAACCCCGATAAGTACGAATTCCATAAGGAACGGATCGACTTTCTTAGGTTCGTAGTTTTATTAGATAGTATCGCTATAGAATAGGAGAGGGTCTAGGTAATCGCTAAGTAGTTAGTACCTATTATAATATAATAAATTTAGCAATTTCTAGGATTTATAGGGTTTTATAGGAGATTTATTAAGAATTACTCCAAAATCTATAGCTTACTTACTAACCGACTTGCTAATATAGCTAAAGGATAACTAGTTATAACTAGTAAGGTACTAGTTGCCTTCTATTAGCTCTGCGCTTTATTTATAGAAGCACCTGTTTTATAATACTTCGACCCTACGCTCCTAATTCGCATTAAAACCGATATATTAGACTTCGTAATAGGGGCGATATTAAGCTAGCTAGAGGGGGATATATAGAGACTAGTAGCGTTTATATCTTAGAAGCTTAAGGGTGCGTAACTATAGTATAGCACGCTAGAAGTAGAGCTACTAGCTATTAGGGAGGTAGCAGTGAGGTAGTAGTATTATTTGCTTTACTCTTAGCACTATATCTAGTTTATTACTAACTACCTAAGTTACTAGTACCTTGCTAATAAGAAGATACTTAATAGCTATTAGGCATAGCTACTATAAGACCTATTGATATTCGACTTTGAAATCGAGTACTAGCTAGGTTGCTATAACCTAGCTAATAGCCTCTTATAAAGACCTAATTATACCCCTGAGGATATAGAGATCGAGGAAGCTAGAGATTCGCTCCTATAGGACTTTCTATAATAATTTAACTAACCTACTATCTAGAGGGTAGGTATTAGGCGATAATAAGGCGCTTAACTATTAAATACCTTCCCTAAATAACTTATACCCTCGCTTTAGGACTAAGTTAAGATAGCCTAATAAAAAGACCCCTTTTATATTAATAAGGAGTAGGAATAACGAGGGATAAGGTAGTTACTAGATAATACTAATATCCTATAATATTATAAGGGCTTATATATTCCTAATAATTACCCGCTTTAGAAAGAAGTCTTTAGAGCGTTCTATAACGAACTATCCGGAGGTTACTAGGAGGTTACTAAGATACTAAAGAGGATTAGGAAGTCGTTTTTCTAGAATTCGCAGAAGAGCGATATAAAGGAATATATTAAGACGTATATAACGTATTAGCATATAAAACCGAGATATTACCTCTTATATAGCGAACTTGCACCCCTACTAGTACCTACCTAACCCTTTTAATAAATATCGATCGACTTTATTACCAAATTGCCGCTATCCCTTATAGCAGGGAATAAGCCTTATGATAGCATTCTTATTATTATTAACCGATTTATAAAATACTCCCTATATATCCCTACTAGGGAGTTACTTATAGCTAACAGGTTAGCTATACTACTTACTAAATATATTTTCCTTATATTCAAGCTCCTAGAAGCTATTATATCTAACTAAGGATCGCTATTTACTAGTAATTTTTAGGCTAAAGTATACTACCTACTAGTTATTAGGAGGAAACTTAGTACTACTTTTCACCCCTAAACTAATAGCTAAATAGAACGCTAAAATTAGAGCATTAAGCACTTTTTATAAGCTTTCTATAATATTAACTAGGATAATTAGGTAATATAGCTCGACCTAGCTTAATTTATTTATAATAACTCCTATTATAAGGCTATTAAGATACTACCCGCTAAACTACTAATAGGATATTCTCCCTGCGGACCTAATAACATCGAACCTTAATAAAAAGGCTTAGCAGTCCTAGCAGCATTTAATAGAGTTCAGGGTCTACTCACCTAGAGGTTAGCTATTACTAACCTACTTTATAAATATAATAAAAAATATAGCAAATTTTATAATTAGAGGAGGACCCCTATTATTTTCGCTATAAGAGACCTTATATTACTTTCGACTAAAAATATTAAGCAAAGGCAGCCTTCTTAAAAACTTTCTAATAAATACCTAGGCCTATTTAGGATCTAACGGGTAATTAATAGGGGATAAGCATATAAGCTATAAATAGATAAAAACTACTGAATTTATAATATTTTCGCGCCTATATAATTAGAACCTTTTTTTTAGCTCAGCCGTCCTACTATGAGAAATCCCAATTGACGACAACAACGACAATATCTATATAGTGGACCACATCATCACCTTCATCTCAATCATCATATAACAAATCTATTATTATATCTTTATCTATTAACGCCGCTCCCTTCCCCGCTAGTATGCTGGATGCCTCCTATATCCCTATAGCAGGTGAGCTCCAGGGGTGCTCCTGCTGCTGCTATCTCTTAGCATAAGCGAAGTAGGAGCCCCCTAAGGAGGATATCCCTGAAATTAAGCTTCTTATAAGCTTAATTATCTATTTTAAGAGTAATAGTAAATACCTAGTCTTTAGCTAGTATTTATCTAATATTTTACTAGCTTTAGCCTTAGAATTTATTACTAATTTATATATTTTAGATATTTTAACTAAATATAAGTATTATATTAAAATAAGTAATAGAAAAGCTTATATTAATATAAGTTTTATATATTATTTTCTAATACTTAGCTACTAACTTTCTATAGCCTACCTATTATATAATAAGTATTATAAATAAGCTTAAGCGCCTTATAGATAAGGGTAATTCTAAGCCTAATATTTAGGCGTAATATACTAAGAATAAGGTAGGTTACCTAGTACCTCTCTAATACCTCTCTAGTATTTTATTACTAATATCTAATTATACTTAGGAGGAGATCCTCGCTACTTAGCTTATAGTTAAGAAAGCTCTCTAGGCTAAAAAGAATAATACTAATATTATACTTAAAAAGTATAAGGCTAAGGAAGCTGAAATCTCTATAGAGATAAAGGATTGCTAGGTAGCTGCCTTAGAGGAGGCTGCTACCTACTAGTAGTACCTCTCTAAGGAGGCGGAAAAGCAAACCGAACTGCTGCGCAAGCAGCACGAGGAGCTCCGATAACGACAATATCTATACAGTGGACCATATCGTCACCCATAGGGGCCCTAGATAGAACCGTTAGTACCTCATCAAATAGAAGGGCTATAGTGAACTAGATAATTCATAGGAACCGCAACGTAACGTATCTATCGATTTATAAAACGACTACGAAGCTAAATTATAAGCAGAAATATCACGATCCCTGCACGATTTAATAGGTAACTAGTAGGTAGTTAGAAACTAGGTATGCTAGCTAGGTATTCGAATTCACTAGCCCGAAGGCCCCCTAACGAGGCGAGAAAACGAGAAAGAGAAAATACCTAAAGGCGATAAAACCACCTAGAGATTATTAGTAGCCTACTAAGGGCGCTCCTAAAAAATTTTAAATCCCCTAGGTGCTAGCACCTATTTTATTAGAGCTATTATCCTCGCTATTAGAGTTAGTAGTAATAACCTCGTGATTCTAGAAAAGTTAGAAATCGACTAGATAAGCACTAGGAAGGTACTAGCAAGGCTTATAGGGACTTATGACTTTATTATAGGAGTCTAGCGACTCCTAAGCGCGCGTAGCTTAGGACTCCTATACCTCTACCTAATACTTAGCAAACCGCTCTATCTCTAAATAGTAGTAGCGGAGCTCCTCGTACTACTTATATAGTAGTTTAGTTTGCTTTTCCGCCTCCTTAGAGAGGTGCTACTAATAGGTAGTAACTTCTTCTAAAGTAGCTACCTAGTAGTCCTCTATTTTTATAGAGATTTTAGCCTCCTTAGCTTTATACTTTTTAAGTATAATATTAGTATTATTCTTTTTAGCCTAGAGGGCCTTCTTAATTATAAGCTAAGTAGCGAGGATCTCCTCTTAAGTATAATTAGATACTAGTAATAAAGCACTAGAGAGGTATTAGAGAGGTACTAGGTAACTTACCTTATTCTTAGTATATTATACTTAAATATTAAGCTTAGAACTACCCTTATTTATAAAACGCTTAAGCTTATTTATAATACTTATTATATAATAGATAGGCTATAGAGAGTTAGTAGCTAAGTATTAGAAAATAATATATAAAACTTATATTAATATAAGCTTTTCTATTACTTATTTTAATATAATACTTATATTTAGTTAAAGTATTTAAAATATATAAATTAATAATAAATTCTAAAGCTAAAGCTAGCGAAGTATTAGATAAGTATTAGCTAAGGACTAGGTACTTACTATTACTCTTAAAGTAGATAATTAAGCTTATAAGAAGCTTAATTTTAGGGATATCCTCCTTAGGGGGCTCCTACTTCGCTTATACTAGGAGATAGTAGCAGCAGGAGCACCCCCGGAGCTCACCTGCTATAGGGATATAGGAGGTATCTAGCATACTAGCAGGGAAGGGAGCAGTATTAATAGATAAAGATATAATAATAGATTCGTTATATAATAATTAAGATGAAGTTAACGATAGGGGAGCGGGAGACTAATAGCAACTTATTAGTATTATGAATCTAAAGAAGTAAGAGGAAGGATTTTAGCAGGGCGAAATTTCGAATAATATTTATACTTTTTAACTTAACGCTAAAGTCGGCTTTTTATATAACTAAAACGAAGATAATCCCTAGATTATTATATTATTCGCCTTTATTTAACCCTATTATACACGGGGAGGTATTAGATAACTACTAGGTAATAACTAGCAAACCCCCGTATAATAATAATAACCTCTTTCACCCCTAAAGGGAGAATATCTTTATTACCCCTATAAAGCTACTAAAAATATAATAATAAGCGGAAAATATAATAATTTAGAGGGTGAATTCAAAGCAATAAAAACGAGCCTAAATAATAATACGTTTTAGTATAATCTAGCGAAGGAAGGAATAACCCTTATAAAGGAGTTTAGCTATAAGTATCCGGATAATTACTAAGTAGCCCTAGACCTTTTAGATAGAGAGCTATAAGAGTAGCTAGGGTAGAGGATAGATACCCTACTACTAGCTAACTGCTCTTCTGAGCGCTTCTAATTACTTTTCTTTTTATATAGAAAGCTATAAGAATAGCTAGGATAGGGGATAAGTGCCTCACTACTAGCTAACTGCTCCTCTGAGCTTCTCTAACCTATAAAGTCCCTTAATACCTAGGTATAGAGCTATAAGAGTAGCTAGGGTAGAGGATAATATACCCTACTACTAGCTAACTACTCCTCTAAGCTACCTAGCTATTTAAGGAAGAGTTATATAACTAGACCTAGGGATGCTGAATTCTAGACCTATAGGAACTATAAACTAGGAAAGCTTATAGGAAGCAACTAGGTAGGCACTAGATACCCTCTAGATAACTATAGAGTAGCCTGGTCTAAGGATAGACTAGTTTAGAGAGGGGGGATTATATCACAAGCCTAGATAAGATTAGACTTACTAGACTACCCTATAGGGGTCTATAGAAGGAGGATACCGGGTAGCGCCTTAGATAACAGGCTATACTAGGAGTCTATAGAAGGGGAATACTAATAGCACCCTAAGTAACGGGCTATCCTAGGGAAGTCTATAGGTAGGGGGTACTAGGTAGCTCCTAGATAAGTCCCCTAATCCTTATGCACCCTTATATAGTAGACTAGAGGGTTAGAGAAGAATAAACGTTATGACTTTGCACCTATCTATACTAACTCTTTCACTCTGCACCGAACCCGTTTTGTGATATTGAGGATAGTCCAGGCCGCTCGCCTATGCCCGTCGGCGACTTCTGGGCAGCACCATGCGTTCTCGTAGTTACCAATGATCAGTATGGAGGCCAACATCCACTCGGCATCTGCTATGTCGGAATGGGTATTCAGCTCGAATCCCTGAATGATCTTTCGGGTCATCTCCTGTGCGCGACATTGAATCAGCTGTTGGCATTTGTCGCGGGCACTCTCCGCCAAGGTCGCAATATTCTCGTAGGGAAAGGTCATGGCCCCATGTTGAGCGGCGAAAGCCACAATAGCAAAGCCGATCGCCGGTTGATTCTCAGCTAAGGGGATGATGCGTTTGCGGTAATCGTTTTCTTCGGAATCTAGCCACACCATTAGGCCTGCTAGATGGCATCGATAGTAGTCCTGGGTCCATGAAGCATGAATGTGAGACAGAGGAGTCCATGCTCAGCGGGGCTGCGGGATTGCCTGCCCTTAAATCTACAGCTGGCCTCAAACCCCACACTACTCGGATTCCGCATTCGGAGACTATATCTCGAGCTTCCCGCGGAGCGGATGGCGGGCCAGCCGCCTCCTGTAGGGACTTCGGAGGCGTGGGCTTCGTGGGAACCGGTCGGCCTCGGAGATGGCCCCTTGAGGCCACCCCGTTGACCCATCGGAACGGGCGGCTGTACCCGAGACATTCAAGCCCTTTCTTGCAGCATTTGGAACATGCCGGCCGCCGCAGGTCACATCGAATTCGACGCTGTTCACAGTTCACACATCCCGAGCTTGATTAGCGTTTTGCGCTGACGTCACCGCTTGAGGTACTCACCTTTCGCGACTCTCAACTCAGTCGATGATTGATTGATTGGGGCATTTTCTCCTCCCTCGCTGGCCCATGGCAGCGTTTGTCGTCCCGCTATCGCACATGTGAGCTTTGCAGGACTTTGAGTTCCCCATGTTTCGGGATCCTTTGGTCACGGGCGGGGCCGTCCCATTTCCAATCTTCCGCTTATTGGTCCGGTCTCCACCCGGCTTCCGGCGCGGGCGACTGATCCTGGCCTATGTCCGGCTCTTCCACGCAAGTTCCAATATCGACGCGAATAGCCTAGAAAAGTTGATGACATTGGTAAGACGCTATGAAGTTGCCGATTCGTCTGAGGTTGGCCCTGCAATGTAGAACTGATCGAAGCCTATAATTGACCGCGCGGCCATAACACGAATAGCTTGGCCTGCTAAAATCCACGATGACAACGTAATTCTTGGCCCTATCGGATTGGATCGGAAACATCGTCAGCCTTTACGGAGTAGACTGCATGGTTGCCTAAACTCGCGCTAGCGTTCCATGAACGCATAAAGTCCACCATTGGAAACGTTCCTTTTATTGAAAACATCCTTTGCATCTTCGAGCATCGGTTTTTAGTCTTACATCATGGAGGAGAAATACATCAAGCGGGCTGCTGTATTGCCTCATTGGCTCCCTGATGGAAACTCATTTTGGTATCGACGTTATCTTTCACCAGGCAAATCCGAATTTGTTTTCGTTGATGCCGAAAACAAATACCGGCGGCCAGCCTTCGACCACGTAAAGCTTGCAAACTTGCTGAAGGACCAAGCCAGGCATGCAGAGAAAGAGCCCTTCAACTGGATAGAAACCTCCGATGACAAGTCTTCGACTCACTTTTTGTTCAATGGGAGAAAGTGGTCTTTCAGCCCGAATGGTCCTCTGAAGGAGTGGAATGGGAAGTTCAACCAGCCAAGAAGTCAGCTGCTCTCTAAGGAGCGTCCTTCCTGCTCCGGAACACGAAATGTTACAGTTAAATTCATTAATAATACCGAAGGCATCCTTTCGAAATACTGGATCGACTTCGAGGGCAAGCCCAAGTTCTACAACAAAATCGGTCAAGGCAAAGTAGACCAGCAACGAACGTTTGCAGGTCACGTTTGGAGGCTGGTTCATAGCGAGACAGAAGAGGTCAGGGCGATTTATATCGCGCCTGAAGAGAACGAAGACTCAATGTTCATCGGTAAGAGTACTATAGTAGAGTCAACTTCCCTCCTATATACTTTCGCTTAGCACGTACTATTAGTGCGGGTTACCTATTACCTACTATTTTATTAATAAGGCTAAAACTCATAATACTCTTACTATACTAGACGTAGCTAAGGCTATACCTATGCTTAGCTATAATAGCTTATTACTACTATTACTACTATCTTAAGCGATATTTAATACTATCTAACCTATCCGCTTCGAGATTAAGGCTACTACTAGCTCTCTTATAATACTATACTAACTAATCTAGAGGTCTCTAGTAAGAAGAGAGTATATAAGGTTATAAACGATTAGGATTACAGCGCCGAGCCGGCGCCGAACCGGCGCTGGCCTCCACTGAGGTTTAACTGCATTAGTTAGCCGAGCCCTAAAAAGGGGCGCTATATATATAAGTAGCTAGAAGGGCTAACTTGCCTTCTTAATAATAATTAACCCTATATTACTACTACTCCTTCCTTCCCTAGCCTAGCCTTTTAAGCTATAATATTATAATTAGGTAAGTTTTATCTAATTAATAGGTAGCTAGCTCTGGAATAAGTAGTAGTATAAGATTAAGCTACTAAGGCGTTACTAGCACCTCTATACCTAATAAGTTAAGTAAAAATTTTGCTTCTAAAACCCCTCTAAGGTTAGGGATAATAATAACTATAAGCCCTAATATAGCCCTTAGTACTAAACTTATTATAACTATTTAGTGCTAAGCTAATTAGAATAATATACTTATTTAAGCCCTATCTGCAGGCCCTATACTAGTCTCTAAGACCTAGGCTTATAAATATAAACGATCTCTAGTATAGTATACCCTTATAAAAGCCTTGCTAAAAATAGTATATTAGCCTAAATCTATAATTAGCTAATAATAATAGAAGATAGTAATACCCTCTAGCCTAGAGACTCTAAGCTATAGAAGATCTATTAGATACTTACAAGAGTAATTACTAGGCTATAGATATAGTAATAGTACTATTAGGCTAGCTTTATTAACCTAATATAAGCTAAGTTCTCTATATTTATTTACTAAGAATATATTAATACTAAGCTCTAAGAGCGCTAGCTATATAGCCTTCTTAATAGCTTTTAGTAAGAACCTAACTAATAGCCTCTCCTCTTCTTTACTAAGTAGTTAGTAATCTACTAAGCCCTTAGGACCCTAGTGTAAAGGTATTTAGGGGCTAAGGGCCACGGTTAGGTCAAACTGATAGTAGAAGCACCCAAAAGGTAGGTCTAGTATTACTATGCTACTTTTGCTTGCTTCTTCTAAGATCCTTCTTTTCTAGCTTTTAGCAAGTACTTACTAAGTCCTTACTATAAGGGTTCTATACCCTAGACCTATAGGCCTCTCTATCCTTTTAGCCTATACTAGCTAAAATATCTCTAGCTTCTCTAGCCTAGGTATCTAGTCCCTTATAATTATCCCCCTTTTAATTATAATAATTCCTACTATAAGGTTAGGTATTATAGGTTAGCCTTCTATTATTATTCCTCTTAGTTATCCGGGGTAGGCCCTAGGTCTTTTACTATTATTACTATTATCTAGTATAGTAATAGTTTGCTATATATTTACTAAAGGATAATAGAGCCCTTAGAGTTATAGATATAGTAGCTAAGCTTATAGTCTTATTCCTTATAGTTCCTCTCCTTTTAAGCCCCTTTTATACCCTCTATCTAGGGTTAGTCTAAAGGGATCTTATTATTTTCTTTTAAAAGAGAATAATTATCCTTATAATAACTTCGTTTTTATTCTCTAACTATTCGCCCTTTATCTAGTAAGTACTCTCTAATACTATACCCTTATAATAACTTTATTTTTTATCCTACTATTCCCCTTTTAAATAAGCGTATTATAAGGATGTTAAGTAGGTTAGATAGTAACTACTATTACTAATTTACTATATCTACCTCCTGGTAGGTAGTACCTACTATAGTAGATAATTACTATCTTTGCTATCTAGAGTTATAGCTACTTTTATAATTATTTAGCAAGGCCTCTTAGCTATTTATAAAATAATAGCTTTTTCCTACCCTAGGGTTAGTTCTTTTTCCTCCTTATTATATTATATTATTTAATAACTACTTTTATAATTCCTAAGTCCTTTATTAAGCCTTTATAGACCCTTCGCAGGATCCTTCCTATCCTTAATACTTCTATAACTATTATAAGTACTAAGAGCCTTATTAGCTAACTCCTCGCTAAGTATAGCCCTACTAAGTCTAGGCTTAGTAATAGCAACTATTAGTATAACTAAGCGGGTAGTAGTAAACCTTATATTAGCTATGCGCTATAGCTCCCTAAGAATATCTAGGTTATCTATGCTTATTAATATAATAGTAACTATATGTGTAAGTTATACTAGGTTTATAGTATTAAGTACTATAGGGTAAGTTTAGTAATTATTTAGGGAAGGTATAGGGTAACTTTTCCTATTTCTAGATCCCTACTTATCTTATTAGTACTATTTATTTCTACTAGAACTAGGTTAAGCATTATACCTATATAATTACTACTAGTTAGTATTAATAGCGCGAGATTTTCTATATCTTTATAGCTATAGAGCAGGGGTAAGAGCTTCTCTAATACCTCTATAACTTATTAGTAAACCCTACTAGCCTTAAGCCTAGTACTAGGAACTATAATAACTAACTACTTGCTATAAGCATAGAGGAGAGTATAGCTTTATATACCTAGTTATATCTATAGGTTTTGCTTAAGGTAGGTTTTATCTTATAGTTAGTCTTATCTATTTATTATTCTAATATATATTTATTAGTAGCTCACTAGGCTAAGGATAAGGTTTTAGTTAAGGAGATCCTAATATAGCTTAATAATATTCTCCCTACTTACTTATATAATAAGACTTATATCTTTAAGTAGGCTACCTTTCTTAATAAGCTTGCT